>JALMQS010000853.1:521095-548870 GCA_024734495.1 Forficula auricularia | reverse complement strand
CCTACTTCCAATTTCCGACTTTCATTTCCAAGTAGAAGACAGATTATCTAATGAATTCCAAAGTAATTCCAAATAATTCCAAAGACGGCAATACCTAATTCAATCGCGGTTCACCCCTTAGTTATCCCTTTAGCGAATGAGTCCTTTTCTTAATTACATCCATGACGTTATTATTCGTTTCCCTCATCAAAAATCAACAATCATTTTTCATTATATGATTTCTTTAGATCCTCATTTTTTCTTGGGGCGTGTTGGTCATTGACCGAAATTCGGGTTCGAGTCCGACTCGAGGCATCCGCCTGGGACCTGACCCCGGGGGGTGGAGACAAATTTAAAAATATAAAATAATTACTATCATAAATTGGCTAATGGCTAGAAAGGCCGAAAGCCAAAAATACTCTTTTCCGATTCCATATAACGAATGCATTGATTTAATAATAGTCGTATACAGTGCCATCCTGGAATTAATTTATATAATTTTATGAAATATTAAAATATTTTAACGCTATTTTTGCTAGCATCTTGACTTGAGTCTAATGAGTTTACTTTACCTCTAAAATTTAAAATAAATTTATTCAATTAATTTTATTTAACCTCGAAGGAAATTTGAGAGTCGGCCAAGCAAGCTTTGGGGAGGACTTATTGATTTCATTTCATCAGAGCACATGATATCGATAATATCAATAAAACAGGGAAAGCACAGAAACGCTTTTGCGATGGGCCAGAGATTCTGAGGGAGGCGATAGGTAAATTGCAGCCATTTTAGAAAGTCGGTTGTCGCAAAGTAAATGCTTTTTATCACTAACAAACTGTAGATGGTAAATGAAGCCACTTTCACTGAAAGTGTCTGTCATCTGATTGGCCATCCAGTTGCATTTACCATCTACCGTTTGTTAGTGGTATAAAGCATTTACTTTGCGACATACAACCGGCCCTTAGAGTTTGATAGCTCGTTTTCTGAATTATGAACCAGGCTGGCAAGAGAATGAATGCTTTTGGCAAAGTTAAAACCATAAATAAAGATACTTAAGTCCAAAATCCTGAATAAAAAAACTAAATATAAAAATTAAATATAATAATAATATCTATATTTAAAAATAACATAACATACCTAACAGTGGCGGGTGGTGACTTTTCACCAGGGGATGCTGTCCAATAAAAACACCCTTCATTTTTTCAATTTTATTTGATTCTTCGATCCTATTTGAAAATTTCATCAAATACGGCATCATAGAATTTTACGGTATTTTGCAAATTTAATAGAAGATTTTAGGACAAGGTATGAAAATATTCTGAATGTTTTGAAATGAACACATCCACAGCATTCATGGACCGACCGCAGGAAACTGATACCTAAATATACCTATATCTAACACATCCAAAAAAATAATTAAAAGTCTATACGAAAAAGTTTTAAGATTTTTTATTAATGAAAATGATGAGAAAAGGAGTTACACCAAAAAGGTGCAACCCCTAAAGGCCTTTTGCCATTCCTCCATCGTAAAAGAAGAAGAAATAATTTTATGGGCTGGGCGGGGTCGAAGTTGTCTGTGGATACGGGTCTTGGGCCATTAAAGGTTATAAGTCGCGGGAAAGATAGGCAGGGAGCAAGTTCCAGTCTCTGGAGGTCATAGGGATAAAAGAGTTGGCGAAAGCGCTTGTTCGATTATTATCCAATTTGACAGCGAAGGGGTTCTGAGCGTTCGAAAACCGCGTGTTTCTCGTAAAGAGGGCTTTAGGGGGGATAATTGATTTCACCTCGACTGAACAGACACCGTGATAGTATCTGTAGTACAGGGAAAGGGCAGAAACGGTCTTTCGGTGACCCAGGAGTCGAGTGAGTTGGTTAGAGCCGGGTCTTCTATTAGTTTAATTGCTCACTTCTGAATCGCATCCAGTGTAGCAAGAGAATGCTTGGAGGCACCCCTCCACAGATGAGAGCTATATTCGAGACAGGGACAAATTTGAGCCTTATACAGTAAGCAAGAAGTTGACTGGGAGTATAATAGCGTCTAGACCTAAATAGGAGACCCAAGCTTTTGCGCGCTGCAGCTTTTAGTAGTGTTTGAGATATGGTCATTCCGTGAAAGGTCAGACCCAAGAGTTACGGCTAGCATTGAAATTTTATCTCTAAATTCTAGTGAGTTTAGTCGAATGATATGTTTGGGAGGTTTCTGTCGACGCGTCTAGAAATAAGGCAACACTGAGTTTTCACTGCATTGGAAGTTAACTAAGTTTTGGGATCCCCAGTTTTTAAGTCTGCCTAAGTCTAAATTTATTGAGGAGGCAATGTCTGCACTGTTTTTATGTGATACAGGGGCGTCATGTAGGGGTGCTGTCATCTGCGTAACAATGTACTGATTGGAGGGCAAGTTTAGAAGGTCGTTGATATAGATAAGAAAGAGCGTAGGGGGGATAACCGATCCCTGAAGAACTCCAGCTCCAACTCCATTAATATAGATATGTCTCTGGAGTATTATTTTTAATGGGGATAAACTTTTGGCCGTTATATAAAAATAACATACTTGAAAAGTTTTTGTTTTGCCGAGAGTAGCAGAGTTGTTGATTCACAAAGAGAAACAGAGGTTGTCCTCTGCTTGATGCAAATAAACATATACACATATATCATCTTGAGATATATGTGTATATGTTTATTTGCATCAAGCAGAGGACAACCTCTTGTTTCTCTTTGTGAAAATAACATACATCTAGGTCTAAAGAAATTTCACTTCCCCGTGAGGTTATGTGGATGAGGCTCACACATATTTTTTTTGTAAATGGGAGCCAAATAGAGGCTATAAATAAATAAATAAAAGATCTGCCATTCCTTCTAGAATCGAAGTCAAGTCCCAAAACTATTCGAGCTATTATCATGGTTGTTGGGTACGATTCCCGAATAAGTAACAGCTCTCTTGCCATGTAAACAAATTTATCTATATCTTCAGATAAAGTAGAGGACATTTCTTTGATTTTATAAGTAGTTTATAACTATTTTATAAGTAGTTTCAATCGAAACATCTGTTTTCTTACACAAATCAAATTATTCGTTTTTATAAATGTAGGTATATTATTGTGTTATTCATATTTTCAAAGTAGTTAAATTTTGACATATTAGGTCTTGATATAGTCCATTCATATGATATAAATACTAAATGGTGAATATTCCAACAAGTGGCAACTGTTGAATTTCTCACCGACCCATCAATATTTTAGTAGCAAAGCTTTTCTTATTTTCTCGAAAGCATTAATATATTAATCAACACCTAAGATTTAAGAACTACAGAAATATTATTCATTTAATTGCATTTTAAAATAATTTATATTTCCTGTTTTTTTTTTTTTTAACAATCATAAAATGAATATCGCAATACATTTAATAAACTCGTATCTCTATAGTACTTTAGATATACATTACCTCTTTTAATTTTAATTCGTTTTTGATGGAATAATAGATAACATTGCTACTGCAAATGGACAAATCTCCACTCCATTAATAAAAATACTTTTAATTGTATCTATTTATTGATGTAAGCCAGGTCTCATTTCATTTTGATCTAGTGGAGATGATATTTTCATAAATGAGAATTATGAATAATAACGGTTCCATTTGATATTTTCATAACTTCATTTGAACTTAATTATTTTTAATTAATGATTATTAATGTAAATATTATATGCTATCATTCTTTTTTTACATACATTTTAATAAAACAAGCTAGTGGAATTAGTAAATTAATTGAATTTCTGCTAGATACATGACACGTTATGGTAAATTAATTAAACCAGTAGTGCACCCAAAATGAACATTTTTCTTCCCATAAATAGTGAAATATCTACTAATTTTACTTTTATGATACCTAGTATGGATAAGTATTGAAATTGGGCAGACAAAAATTAATGATATAAGGATGTAAGATGGTGTTATATAGAGAGTTGTACTATCTATAAGTCAACTATGGTATATTTTCTTTGTATTCTTGAAAAGAAGAGGACATTAGGAATGGGTTGGAAGACGAAAACAAATTTGGTCTCTGGTTTTAAAGGATTGACGGATGTAATTTATTGAGTATTATAATTTTGCCAAGTTATAAATTCAATATCAAAGAACGTAACAAATTTTCTTTAATTCAATTAAAGATCGTTGTACATTCCTAGCTATGATTTAAGCAGCTGCTATGAAACTTGGTACCCGTTTAGATCTTAACTCTTTTGTTGACAAAGCCGTTTCTACCGAACATGGCCCCTTTTTCACATTTATGTTTTTGGTCAGATATCATTAATTTTTGAATAGTTTTATCCTTTAATTTATCTAAATAATTACATTTAAACATTTATATTAATTAAATTGGAAGTTTTTGTGCCGAGGGTAGCAGAATTTTATATATTGAAGGAGACAATAAAGAGTGTCTTCCGTCAATTATAAATTTTATTTATTTACGAGATTAGTATTTTCGAGGGCTTTGCCCCCTCTCATCAGCCCAATTATTACAATTGATTCACAGGAATTCATGAATTAATTTCTGTGAATCAATTGTAATAGACTGATGAAGATGGCAAAGCCCTCGAAAATATAGTCTCGTTATAAATAAATAAAATTTATAATTCCAGTAGAAGACAGACTCTTTAATTGTCTCCTTCAATTTATATTAATAATTATTAAATATTTCTCATAAATATCTGTTAAAAACCCGTTTTGTCATAAATTTCACCCCTTCATTTCGGGCCCCGAATAAGGGAAAGTTTCGGTTTTTCATTTTCCCCATTGATTAATGTGCCAAGCTTTACCAGTATGCCAAATTTCAGCATTCTAGCTTGATTGTATTTTCACTATATGTTAATTAAGCCTATAATAAACTTCACCCATTCATTTTAGATTCTGAAAAAGGGAAAGTTTCACTTTTTCGATTTTTTTCCTTTAGTTGTACCCCAAACTCTAACAGTATGCCAAATTTCAGCATTCTAGGATCAGCGAAAGTACTTTAGGTTTTTGATATGTCAGTGAGTCAGTGTTAAAAATGGCACTTTTAAGAGATTAATAGAACTATAATAGATTTATTCACGAAATTTATGATTCTAGGCGTTCTAGTGGGCCTTATTAGTCATGTAAAATTTCAAGTGTGTAGGTTTAATAGTTTTTGAGTTACGGAGGGGTCGAAAGTAGCTCGAAATGGTTCGTGTAGGTAAATATAAACATGGCCGGTGCGGTGCGTCGTCCGTTTTTCCGAACTTGGCTGACACACTGACGTGTGTCTAGATACATTTATAATTCAGTTACAACAATATTATTCAGAAAAAATTAACATTTACATACTATATATTTACTATATTGTATAAAATTAAATGTTAATAAAAAATTATACATGAAAAAAAAACTGAAGTAACAAGGGGCTCGGAAATTATCAAAAAAATTAACAAAGGGTTCACGCGAGCCCATACGAGCCCCCTATAGCTCACCTCTGGCAATATCTATCACAAAAGAAAGGGTGGAAATACTTTTGTGATAGGTCAGGATATTAAAACAAGTTTGTTACACATAGTTCTTTCAAATTTCTTTTTTAAACAAATTGATATTATTTGTATAGGAAAATTATTGTAATAGTTAAATAGTAAGTTTTCAAGATAGTAGTAAGTATATTTTCGTGGATGTAATTTAGCATTTTAGATTAAAAAATTTTCCATTTTTTATGAATAGATTTTTAATATAATTTATTAGTTTATTTTTTTATAAATTATCTAAATTTAATGAGATCACCACTAACTTAATGTGAAACCTACCAAGTATTTTTATCCAATAATTTCACTAACTTTTCATTAAAGATAACCATTAAGAGGTGAAATGAAATTTCTTAAGCAAATAGAAAAAAGTGAAGTTCATTAATTTTTCAACCAAGAGTTGACATATTATTGAGTTTGTTAACATTTCAAAACTTAAAGAAGTTCTTGTTTTTCTGTTCCATCACATGATAAATTATACCCAAACACGACGGCGACAGCTTAACTATTTATTAGACAAAGTAATGCTGATGGGAAATGAATGAAAAATATTGATTTCATCATTAGGAGGTGTACATCATTGGAGTAGTTAGTGAGTTTTCCTAGGGGAGCAGCCTGCCAGCTGATTAGCCACCACAAGGTTTCAATTTGGGTAATCCGATTAGAGATCATCTAAATTTTTAGTAGAATTGACAAATTTTGGAAGTAACGAAATGATTTAATGAGAAATACATAAGTGATGCTTAGTAATAATGGAGTATATATTAATTTCTAAGGCAATAAGTTTTGAAGGGGCACTAGTCCCTTGCTCCCCCTAAATACGCCCATGATTTCAGGGTTCACTTACACCGTCATTTTAAATTAAATTTCAAAAATTTTCGCCTAATTCTTCTTTAAGAGATCTTTGCAAAGATATCTCACACTCCATGATAAGAAAATATTTTCGACCACACATAATATTTGACGCTCCCTATATAATATCCATTTGATTATAATATTTGATACAATTTTTGGTTTTGGAGAAAATAAATAGACATAACTTGTAAATTTCAAGTTTGTATCTTATTTAATTTACGAAGTAGGATATGCATTGACAGACGGGCATATAAATTGACATTGTATCAACACAAATAGTGTCCCCTTTTACTTTTGAACATAACCCGAAAAATATCATTTCAATTATTCGTTTTGAAAATTTTGGGGACATCTGAATACTGACAGACAGGAAAGAAAAAATCATGCTTGAAATTTGTTTTTCACGTACCATATTTGACATTTTTAAACACAAAGTAAGCAATCGTTTTTTTTTTTTTTTTTTTTTTTTTTATTATTATTTGTTATTTTTGAGTAAATCCAAAACTCCGACCCGGTTAGTAGATTCAGTAATTATTATATTAGCGAGCGTTTATTACCTCTCTCAATTATTCCTCTCCCATTTACTCATCAGTGCTTAGCTTAGGTGACCTGCTGCCTTTAAGAAAATTATCACTAAGTTTATTTGCACGAAATTTTCTCTGGAGAGAGACGGACTGGTAGAAATCTCAATTGAAAGTAATGGAAGGCAGCCCAGAGGTAGTGAGGAAAGAAAAAATTAACACATCCAAATAAGGTGTAATTTATTGGATTCCTTCCTCCTTTCCTTTCAAACCGATGCTTCGGAGGATTCTTCCTTCCTTCTTCGGGGTTTCAACGGGTCAATGAAGGAAACAACTAAATTGATTCCTTCCTCTCTCCACAGCAGTGTTTAAAACTTTTTTCTTTCTATGCTTCTGCTAAGAAAGAAAAAAGCTTTAAACACTGCTGTGAAGAGAGAAACGAAGCATTTTATTTGTTTCTTTCATTGACCCCTTGAAACCCCGAAGAAGGAAGGAAGAATCCTCCGAATCGTCGGTTTGAAAGGAAAGGAGGAAGGAATCCAATAAATTACATCTTATTTGGATATGTGTTAATTTTTTCTTTCTTCACTACCCCCGGACTGCCTTCCATTACATTCGATTGTTATCACTAATTATTTGTCTATTGCAGATCCCCCTTTCATCCTCCCACCGACCGTACTCACTCTAGTACCGCGCGCAACAGCGTCTTTGCGCCATCACATTTTCAAAACTTAGACTATTTAACAATTGATTTGAATGACTTCAAAGATATCAGATCCATGATCTCATCTTAGCTCCAAAAATTTACCAGAATACACGTTAGTTTATTATTAATCCCACAAAAAATTTTTGAATTAAATAATTGATTCCCTTTTAAACATTTTATATTAACATCGTTTTCTATTTATTTATTTTATTGTATTAATTATAAAATATAAAATTATTTATTTTTTAATACTGAAGTACACAAGGGTGGTTTATAGGATTAGACCTTCCTTCTGAAATCATCTAGTCAACACTATATTATATTTAAATTTAAATCCACTAAAATCTGTTATAAATAAGCTGACGTGTTCTGATGTGGCCATCCACTTGACTTTACCATGCAACCTGGCCCCTCACTTATATTTAATATTTAATCAAATTATTTATATTCATGTAGGGGGGTTAGTTTTTGCATTTTTAGACTTCTGGGGGCCCACTGATTATGTATACAAAATTTGGTTGAGTTTGGTACAAGAGCCTAGATTTTCATTTTTTGACCATAAACCTCCTCCACCCATTTTGGGTGGTTAGTTTTTGCATTTTTAGACTTCTGGGGGGTCCACTGATTATGTATACAAAATTTGGTTGAGTTTGCTCAAATGGCCTAGATTTTTAATTTTTAACTCCCCTCCCACCCCCCGATATGCACCAAAATCTAATCAGCTCTTAATCTCGATGGACCAAAACTACGTGTGAAATTTTGTTTCGATATTCAAACTAGTTTTTGAGCTAGCTCGTCCACAAAAATTTGGTAACGCACAGACTAACAGACATTTTGACAAAACAATTATTATCTCGAAAAATATAATTTTTTCGATGTTCACTTATTAGAGCTTTTTTGTAGAGCGAAATGCCATGGTTTCGCTAAATTTTTTCAATCAAAATAGTTTCAGCCGTTTTTTAGATATTTTGAAAAAAAGAAGGAAAAAACCACTTTTTTCATGCACGATTACAATACTTGATCATACCCTGTATGATAAAGTAAAATGTATTTCAATATTACTTTTATTCTAATATTTTTATTTTATTATAAATGCTCAAAAAAATATTTGCATTCCAAGCCAATTTCAATGTGATTCTAAAAGCATGACTAGAATGAAAGAATATGTCAAGACCCTACTTATATTTGTTCATCCATCATCATTTGTTTCTTAACATATACATCTCAGAATCAGACAATCTCAATTTAATATAATATAATTATTATCTTTTTCTAATTGATAATTTACTATATGTAACTGAATAAATTTTTATTCAAAAAATCTTAACTTCTTTATCGTTGGTTCTTGGACTGGACACATTTTTTAATATGTTTTAATAATAGAATAAAATTCACCGTATATAAAGCGAGTCTTTAATTTATTAGAATGGAATTATCTTTATTAAGGAGATGTTTGAAAACGAGTTTAGACTTATTTGTTCGAATTTGAATAAATTTTTAAATTGGATTCTTATAAGAGTTCCCTTTTAACTTTTAGGAATAACAATGTACAATAACTTCTACTCTCTATTGCAGGGTTCAAAGTCCACACCCCACTCAGACCTCATGGTTCCCTGAGCCCCGTCAAGCCAAAAACGAAGCTCTCCAGAAAGGACACGCTCCAGTGAGGAATCTCCAGTTGCTAAGCCTCCCGCTCCGGTGACTTCCAGGTGAGATTGTTTGCAATTTGATTAACTTTACTTATTCTAATCATCTTTTATTTACATATTAATATCACAGTTTGAATAAAATATATTATTCTAAATATTAAAATTCCAATTTTTACTACTTATTAAAAAATATAATTACAAGTAACATTTAATATCTCATAATGTTAACTACATATATAAATAAAATTATATACTATAAATTTATTTATTTTTACTTTCAGCTTATTCCAACTCAGAATTCGAATCAGTTCTTGAAATGAGCCGAATCTCCAAGTATCTACTGGGATCTCGAGGGGTGAGTTTTTGAAAAATTTTACTAAAAATTCTATTACTCGGTACGTTCCACAGAAAAAACTAGTAGTATTTAATTTTTTATATTTTACAAAATTGATCCCGGGAGCTACATGGACATTAGACACTGTAGGAATACTAATTCAATAGGGTCAAGAATTTTATTTTTTTTTGCATATTCTTTTTTAGAGAGTCTGAAACACGGAGAAAAATCTTTCTTTGTGTTTGGATTCCCGATAACAACTATAACTCAAATACGAAACGTCGTATAAAGTTCATAAAATGAGAACCAAGATTTTTATGTCTATTTGTGTACCTTAATTCACACGATAATTCAAGAAAGGGAGATGTTAGCTAGTTCTTTCTGGTTACAAAATGTTTTTTGTTTTATTGGTTAGATTTCAAAATTTTTGTCTTCAGAACTTAGGAATGAAAAATGCAAAAAAAAAAAAAAAAAAAAATGAAGATCGTTATATTTTATACATAATGAGTTTTTGACTGGTTGTAACTAATAAGCAGAAATTTAGTAAACAAGTCTGTATTAAATAAAGTAAAAACTGAAAGTGTGCCAAGTTTCCAGGCCCGTGTTACGGGCCCGGGGACAAAATCAAACCAGCGGGACCCTCAATGCTGGGAAAATAAAAGTACTATATTTTTAAATTTGCAAAATATTTTATTATTTAAAAAATAAATAAATCCGTAATTTAATATGCTTTGTTACCTAATTTTGCTATTTTATATTTTTATTTATAATAAGAAATAGATTTTAACAGTAAAAATTTATTTAACAGTGATTAGCCGAGCCCCTTTCGTGTCCGTGGGTAACTACCCCCCGGCCCCCCCCCCCCTCTCGTTGGACTTGCAAGTTTCAACGTTTTAGCTCAAATAGTTCACTTACAATAAATTTAGGATATTTTTTAAATTTACGGAGAGCGTGGTGCATCTTAAATGTTTTTCCTTCGAATTATTTTATTTAAATGCTTAAAAATAATTTAATGTCTGAAATATTGTATCTACATATAAAATAATAAATGAGTATTAAAAGTTCAATGAAAATTGCAATTTTTCTATGAAGGGTCAAAACAAATTATATCTACATTGGTTTATATGAAATCTAAAACCATCTACTAATTCTTAATTATAATTATAGAGAGGAAGAAATTTCCAAAGGGCCAAAGTCAATTTAACTAGAGCATCCTTAATATGAGGTTCTCTCTTCTCCGGGGGTAAAATTAGTTCGACTAACGGATGGAGGATAGGGGGCTACTACGTGGTAAAGCGGCCAAAAGAGCCTACTCGGAGTAGACACTATTACCCGATTATCTTTAGTTCTCGACAGAGAGAGTCGGAGGGTACTGAGCAAAAATAACCCCCTTCTGCAGAACACTTGTGGGAGTCGCCTTCTTCGATTCAATGGGCTAACCACCCTAACCACCCCCGAGCTTTTCCCTTTGCTCCCTCCTGGCGTATGTAATGTGGCATGCACCCCAACTTGGTTGTCACAATCCGATGATGGATTGAAGTCGAATCTTATATTAATTTAATTTATTGACTTTCTTGGGGCAACAGGCGAGTAGTACCTTCTCATGTGATTATTTATTTATTTCGTCGAAAGAATTAGACTAAAAGCTCTCCAAATATAATAATAAGTTCGATTAAGGAAAATTCATTAAATTATTACTTAACGGGAAACATATTATCCTATTATGAATTCATCAATAAACGAAACCTCACTGGATAATTATTTAATAAATAGAACATGAAATATCCTTTCTGTTATGATTGTGTATTTATCATAAACATACCAAAATGTTTATTTTAATATCCTAATTAAGTATCTTGGGGACAACAAAAAAGGTTAAATAAAGTTTTTAGTAAAAGTATATTTTAAAGTGCTTTACTCTAGAGTAAAATAGTACTTTTTTTAAATTCCTTATTTTACCAAAAATTTAAAAAAAGCTTTAAAATGTATTCATTTGATCGGTAATATAGCTCATTTAAACTTGCTTAAGTAAGAATCGCTGTGAAATGATAAACATTTGGGAGGAAATTTTATAAGTAACCATAGCAACTGCGTTGTTTTTTTATCCGTTACCTTTGCTGAAACATAGAGGAATCGACTTAAAATCAAAAATAGCGATTGATTCCCATCTAGTACTTGAGGGATAACCATTCTATATTGCATTTTTGACGTTTTTTTTATTGGTAACCATTGCTGAAGACATGGAGGAATCGAGTTAAAATCAAAAATAGTGATCGATTCTCAACTAATACATGAGGAATAACAATTCTACATTAGGTTTTTGACGTTTCGATTATTATTGGTAACCATTGCTGAAGACATGGAGGAATCGGCTTAAAATCAAAAATAATTCTTATCTAATACTAGCGGTATAACCTTATTGGACCTTATTGCATTCCATTTTTGATGTTTTGGCTATTAATGGCAACCTCTACTGATAATGTGGAAGAATCG
This sequence comes from Forficula auricularia, assembly GCA_024734495.1. Classification (NCBI taxonomy): domain Eukaryota; kingdom Metazoa; phylum Arthropoda; class Insecta; order Dermaptera; family Forficulidae; genus Forficula; species Forficula auricularia. The sequence goes on along the minus strand of JALMQS010000853.1, from coordinate 536,819 downwards.
ACTTAAAATCAAAAAGACTAAATTCTTTTTTGGTAAACAACTCAAGTTGAGTTTGTAGTTCATGTTGACTTTAAGTGATATCTGATTAATAATAAAGGAATAAACATATTAATATTTCAAGTGAATTTGGATAAAGTTTAGCAACGATCCGTTGCAGTTTATTTATTTAGACTTTTATTTTACTTAGCCATTTTATTAAAATAAATATATTAAGGCCACTTAACACGGTTTTATTTAAATAGTAAAATGTTAAAGGCTTACCTAACATCCAAGTGATTAGTTATCTTTTCCAATCTCTGTCCTACGGTAGTAATAATTTTGAATGCAATTGATAGATGGCATCAAAAACTTTTTCACCACTTCAAATAAATCTACATTTCCAGATCAAACCGTTCGCTGACGTTCGCGAACATATATTTATTTAATAAGCTACACCTTTGTGCCAAGTTTGAATTTTTTAAATCAAATCATTCGCTGACAAAAATGAGCAAAATAACTAAAATTCTATCTCTTATAAAACTTAATATTTTTTCTCGAATTTTGAAACAGGTATATATTATTTTTAAGAAAGTTTATTTTTACATAATATGTATAAATAATATAATATAATAAATTTCCCAAAATTCATTTTGTAATAGAAATTCCTCTCTTGTTTTGGACCTGCGTTTTTATCATTATTTATTTATTCAAAAGAATGCAGAACATCATCGATAAGAGCATATTAGAGAGAAGCTTGAATCCTATCAAAGTTGCCCTGCGAGTTGTAAACTGCTAGTGTAATTAAGTGCCCATACTCTTGTTTAGATTTCATTGGAAAAGACATAAGGGAGACTTAAGTGGAAAGACAAGCACTCCCTTTATGTTTCTTCACTTGTAACGGCTGAGTATCAATCTTAGCTTGTACAAAGAGTCACTCCACTTTAGGATTAAGAGCCAACGTTTTATTTTTTATTAATTAAAATTTTCAACACGTACTTTATACTTGATCACTTAATTTCAATCTATTTCAACCGAAAGGATTCAGAACAATCCACAAAATATGTTGTGAGTATAAATGAAACCAACTTATAGTTCATTTGTATCAATACATAGTAGGTACTGATTAGATTTTTGAATGACTCGTTCAAAAGGAAGAAAATATTATTTTTTGAATTGAGATTTTAAGAGGATGTTATAGTATAGCCATAAATGGTACAATTTATATTTAGTTAAAATGAAAGTTTTTGCCGAGAGTAGCAGAATTTTTATATATTGAAGGAGACAATAAAAGAGTGTGTCTTCTGCTGGAATTATAAATTTTATTTATTTATAACGAGACTATAGCTTCGAGGGCTTTGCCCTCTTCATCAGTCTATTACAATGGATTCACAGGAATTAATTTATGAATGAAAGGTTCTTTCATGTGGTTAGGTAAAGAAATTATACAGGGTGGGCAAGTTAAGAATTGAAATTTATACTTGTTTTATTATTTTGGCTGTAGGTGGCGTTCGTGAGGTTTATATTTTAGCGGCTATTTTTAAAATAAAGCTTTCGGGAATTTCTATTTTATGATTTAAGAATTTTTTGGTAATTATTGTATGATTTTAAAATTTCTAACGATTCGAAAATACTAATTTTTAAGGGATCTAATTCTGATCTAATTAATTTAATATTTGATTCATCTGGAAAACAATGTTTCTCGGAGATTAAATGTTCTGCAAATGCACTATGCACCGAACCCCCTTTAAAAACTCGTTTGTGTTCCGAAATGCGTGTGTTTAAATTTCGTTCTGTTTTTCCTATATAGGTCGAATCACATTCTCCACATGTTATGGAATAGACATCTTTTTTGTCCATTTTTTTAAATTTTGTCTTTCTTATTATTGCTAATATCAGATCCCAATGTTATAGAGGATTTGAACATAGTTTGATATCGTAAAGTTTTGAATTTTAATTTTAAAGTTTCCGAAATTTTTCCATAGTATGGGATTATTAATTTTGGTTTTGATTCTGGCTCGGACATTTGGGAATAAATCAGATTCAGAGTTGACTTTTCAATTTTCTTTTTTAATAGTTTGTCAATAAGAGTTTCTTCGTAACCGTTTTTAGTGGCTATTTGTCAATTTATATTTAGAGTTGATTAATAATTACTTGGGCAGCTCTAGTGTAGCAACTTTTTAAAAAGTTTTCACTTTTTACAATATGTTGTCAGTATAAATGAAACCAACTTATAACATTTTCTTCACTTTTACTATTTCTTAAAGTTATTAATATTCTAAACTCATCAGTTAATTTAATTTTTAGTATCTTTTATTGATATCTAGAAATAAGTAATCATAATATTTCAAGAATTTTTTATTTTAAAATTAATTCAATTATTAATACGCTTGTATAGTAAATGGCAAACAAATATTTTTTAAAAATAAATTTCCATTATACTAGACGGTGAATTGGCATTAGATTTTTAAATAATCATTAAATATTATAAATACTTTGCCTTGGTACGCCGAGAGAGTGAAATGTTGTTTTTCCTTATTGATTGGAACTATAACTGAAACGTGGAGAAAAAATTTCCAAGCGTGATTTTGTCCTATCGGTAGACAGCATAATATTTTTTCTCAAACCGGGACAATTTTGAAAGTTTATTCGAAATAAAAAAATGAGTAACTTCCAGGTATATGATTTTACAATGAATTCCAATACCCAAGATAACCCTAGAACGGAAAGTCAAAAAGTTAATTTGTATCAATACATAGTAGGTACTGATTAAATTTTTGAATATCTCGTTCAAAAAGAAGAAAATATTATTTTTTGAATTATTCTATTGAGATTTTAAGAGGATCTTATATTTATAGCCATACAATTACAATTTATATTTAAAGCTGATTAATAATTACTAAGGCAGCTCTAGTGTAGCGAGTCTTGAAAAAGTTTTCACTTTTTACATGCTTTATATTAGCTTCATTATATCTATCTATCTATCAATGTGACTTTCGTTCTGTTAAATTCCGCAAAGATTTCTCTATAAAAATAATTGTTTACCTATTCAATTTAAATAAAATTATATAAAAATAATAAAAATAAATACATTTCATTCTGTTAAATTCCGCGAACTTTTCTCTATAAAAATAATTAAGAGTAAAAAAAAAAAAAAAAAAAAATTATATTTAAAATTAAAAAAAAACTAAAAAACATGCTTCTAAAAAGTACAAAATAATGTAATACTTAATCAAAAAGCGTGGAGCAATTTGTCGAAATTAATTAAAAGTACATGTTTCTGCGCCCCACACTTTTTGATTAAGTATTACCTTACTCAAGCTTGAGTTGTTTGCCATAAAAGAATTTAGTCTTTTTGATTTTAAGTCGATTCTTCCACGTTTTCAGAGTTTGCCATTAATAGTCAAAACATCAAAAATGGAATGCAATAAGGTTTTTCCTATAGTATTAGATAAGAATCGATCGTTATTTTTGATTTTAAGTCGATTCCTCCATGTCTTCAGCACTGGTTACCAATAATAATCGAAGGGTCAAAAATTTAATGTAGAATTATTATTCCTCAAGTATTAGATGAGAATCGATCGTTATTTTTCATTTTAAGTTGATTCCTCCATGTCTTCACTAATGGTTACCAATAATAACCGAAATGTCAAAAATCCAATGTAGAATGGTTATTCCTCGACTGTTAAATGAGAATCGATCATTATTTTTGAATTAAAGTCAACATGAACTGCAAATTGCAAGTGATATCTGATTAATAATAAAGGAATAAACATATTGATATTTCAAATGAATTTGGATAAAGTTTAGCAACGTTGCAGTTTATTTAAATTTCGGCTTCGAGCGAAAGCTCTCCATCCCACTTCTATGTTTAATATTTAAATATTGGAAAATGTTCTTTCAAAATTAGGGAGAAAATTAATTGAATTATATGACAAGTGAAAACAAACCAAAATTAGTTAATAGGTCAGATCTTCCAACACAAAATTCGTTCCGAACAAAATCTCTGGTATGCTTGTGGGACTTTAATTAGTTTTGAGGGAGAGTATTGGAAAAATTTTAAAATCAATATCTAATTTGAACAAGAGAAATACTTTCTTCTTTAAAAAAATTAATTGAAACATTGTACTTAGTACAATCTCATAATGCAAATATTTTTTATCTATGAATATTGGCAAATTAAGCCTGTTGATTTCCATTTTAAGAAGGTGATAAATTAAAAGTTTCAAGGCTATGCTGAGAATAAATTGCTTTCTTGATTGCTGATAGAGGAATGAAAACAATGTACTTCGTATTAACAAGATATATTCCCAAATAGCAGCCAGGAATAGCTATCTGGATTTTAATTAATTATTGTTGTTGTTACTGATACTATCAGCAGGCATATATTTAAATATTCTTTTTTTATTAAGTTTGTGTTCTGACCGTTCAGTCATATTGATATTTAGGATCTAGCTTCCGTATTCTGAGCTACCTATTGCAATGAGAGCAGCTTTTTATCAAAAAGAAGGAGCACCACGTGTAAATTTCATATATTCCTTATAGATTTAAATAGAGACATAAATAAGAAGATATTATTTGTTCCAAACTATGGATAATAATTAATTGTAATCAATTGTAATCTTGTATAATATTATTTTGATAAAAAATTGGTTCATTAGAAACATCGTAGTCTGTTAAAAAACAAGTTTTGTTGAGTCTTAGAAACAAAATACCTGAAAACATTTTTGTTCAGTAGTTTATAATTTAAATAGCCAGTATTTAAATATATTTTGGTGAATTTAAATACTAATGTATGTGTGAGCTGAAATTCAGCACTCATATTGATAGTGGCGATTTTTTTTATTTTTAAAGCTCAAACAGTTCAGTTCGTTCACACAAATCACTAATATTTGTGAAAAGCCTAGAGAGTCTTACAAAATTTTCATTTTGCCTCCTTTTACATATTATAAATTGATTTATTAACTTTGGATTGTTTATATAATTTTACTAGTTTTTTGTTAAATTTAAGAAATTTCCGAAGGTATACTTATAATAGAGTCTGCAATTTCTAATTTAATTTTGCAATAAACTAATTGGTTGTTGCATTTACTGATTAATTACTACATTGTTCAAGTCTTTTGGTTTTTCAAGTTCAGAAGCAATTCTTAATTTATCATTGCTCTGCCTCGCTTAGAATGTTTCCGGACTATACTAGCCCTAAAATGTACCACAAGTCATCTAAGAAATACGAATTTCTTATAGAGAGAATTCCATATTGTTTAAGGGGGTCCGACCTTGAAGGACCACTATAGCTGAACGTTACTAAAGCTAGATTTACTTGTTAGAGAATAGAGTAATTATAAAAATCTTAAGCCCCTCACTTGTTTGAAATAAAAAGTTTTCAAAAATAATAAAAAATGCAGGAAAAAATATCAACTACGATTTCCAATTAGATTAAATACAAACGAGGTCTTGAGACTATTTTTATTACTCAGATAAGATCTCACCATCATTTTAATTACTTAATCATAAAATAATTTAAGTATTTATGCTTTTTTTATTTGGTATTTCATTCTTATTTTGCATAGTTCATAAATTACATAAGGAGTACTGATTCCGGTAAAAAAAAAAAAAAAAAAAAAAATACACAGTCCATTAAAGGTATTTATAATTCAGTCTACATCAAGTTTTATATTTTTTCCTTGCCAACATCTAAATCTCATGTTATAAAGTTAAAAGGGCAAATACGATAAGAATTAACTTGAAATTATTGCTTGACATTAACCCAGTAAGCATTTTGCTCCTGGAGCACGTGAGTATCATTTGTGATCAGCGTACAAGTAGTTATTTTATTCCACGCCAGGTGGCAGGGAGGTGAATAAAAGGAGGAAGGGGCGACCCTTGGGGCGCCGATTCCCCTCGGGCGCAGGATTTATTTCTAGAATTTGACAAGAGCTATTGCGGTTATTCAAGATATGTCTCGTTATTTATCACCAATGGCAGCCCTCGAGGCGAATGAGAAATGACGGTTTTCTTAGTGCCTTTAGTCCCACACACGTACCATATCCAGCCCAATTTCATACAAAGGATAAACACGTGAAGTCGCATATATTGAATTTTGATTTAAAATCCGAACTGATAAATGAGAACATCCTCTACGATGAAAAATGTTACGAAAATATGACTTTTTTCTTTACGAAAAATAAATTTATTTCATTCCTTCAAATACAAATATTACAGCTGGTTCGTTCAAATCATCTATAATAAGATTATTAGAGATTTATAATTTATGATAGAAATATTTTTATCTTATTCTGAAATATTATAGAGTAAATTATTAACCAATTAATAATAATCAATAAACATTACCTTTGATTGAGTTATAATATATAAGATGATGGAGAATCTCTGAGAAATAGAATCCGCGGCGAAGGACTTAAGCAACTTAGCGGAATCCAAGAAATTATCTCTTGTGCTACAGTTGTGACCTCATCGTCGCTTCCCATTAGGTGAGATCGTAGTCAAACACTTGCCAGGTTTAATGTAAAAAAATTGAGAATCAAACATATTTTTTAGACAATTTAAAAATATTTAAAAGTGAGACGTTTGATTTATTTTGCAGAGCTAAGTGAATCAAAATTGATCTCGACTGATGTTCTAACTACACACAAACAGTTTTCTAAATGAACATCAGGAATTCGTCTTCTCACTTCTGATTGGATGTGCTTCATACCAAGCTGGTGAAAAAATATATACTAGTGAGATATTCAACGCCTGTCGACGCAACCCACAATGCAAGGCCTTCTATCTGAATGCATGCCCTTCCTTTTACAGGCGCGGCGCTGAATTACTACCATTCTTATTCTTGTTACACCGTATAAGGCTCAAATTCGTCCCTGATTCTCATCTGTGGAGAGAGTCCTCCAAGCATTCTCTTGTTATCCTGGATGCAATTCAGAAGCGAGCAATTAAACTAATAGGAGACCCGGCCCTAACTAACTCACTCAACTCCCTGGGTCACTGAGAAACCGTCTCTTATCTTTCCTACTACTATAGATGCTATCATGGTGTCAGTTCAATAGAGCTGAAATTCCCCTAAAGCCCCCTTTGCGAGAAACACGTGGTTTTAGAACGCTCAGCACCCCTTCGCTGTCAAATTGGATAAAAATCGAACCAGCGCTTTCGCCAACTCTTTTATCCCTATGACTTCCAGAGACTGGAACTCCCTGCCAGCTATCGTCTTCCCTGCGACCTATAGGCTTCAGCTATTTAAGACCCGAATCCACTGATACCTTCGACTCCTACCCAGTCCATAAAATCCTCTCTTCTTCTTCTTTTCACTAAGGGGAAGCACCTCTTTGGTGTAACTCCTTTTCTAATCGATTTCATTAAAAAAAACATATGTTCTCTGCAATTTGTCCTAGCCATAATTTCAATATGAAAATAAAATAAAATAAAAATTGTCATCCTATATAGGGACAGGAAATTTTTTGGGGAAAAAACTAGACTAATTAATACGAAATGCAAGAAAGCCCTATATACTATTAGAAATTATGCTTCTACCTAACATAGGATAAAATCAATGATTTCACTGAACGATTTAAAAGATAGGAAACTGAAACTGTTCGGTCTACAATAATTTCAGCCGATGGCTACAAAACCATTTAAGGATTAGATTTTTTTCTGTAAATTATAATTTTTTATAGGTAGGTTTTGAAACTACTAAGCCTAAAACTAATCAGATCTGTCATTTAAAATTAAGAGTTTAGTTCTCAAATTTTCATCGATATCGAATCCAGACATTCATTCATTTTATATTCCCTGGTTTGGTAAACAATGCGCAGATTCCGTCCGGGAAAAAAAAAACAAATCTTTTCAGAAATGGCAACTTTCACGTCTAGAATGTGACCGAGTTGCATTTACCAAATCGCGAAACTCATGCAAAAAAATCATCTCTGAGGCAAAAAAATCATTCGACCAGAGGACGGCTGACTGTCTCGCATCTTCTCCCAATGGAAAACGGGCCTTTTTCTCATTACACAAGGCAATAAATAGAAATTTCGCGTCTCCCTCACTTCCACCCCTCTTTCATCCAAATGGTTAAGTAGCCACGACCCCCACTGAAAAAGCTGAATCACTAGCCTCCTATTTCGCAACTAACTCCACTTTAGATGACAAAGGGCTTAACCCGCCCACTTATACCCCCCAAACCAACCTCATGGACAAAATAATTTTCAGGCCCCAAATAATCATAAAATCCATTAATAAATTAAATTCCAAATCCGCCGCTGGCCCGGATGACATCCCACCAATTCTCATTAAAAAATGCGCCCCTGAACTTGCCCCTATCTTATCCAAGCTATTCCAACTCTCTTACGAATCGGGCATATTCCCCAAAAGCTGGAAAATAGCCAGAGTCACACCTATTCCTAAAAAAGGAGACTCTTCACAAATCTCTAATTACAGACCTATCTCAATCACCTCTGTTCTTTCCAAAATAATGGAATTGTTTATAAACAAACACGTCCTTCATCATTTAGAAAATAATAAATTAATTCACGATAGGCAATATGGATTTAGAAAAAATCGTTCCACAGGCGACATCTTAACCTATGTCACCCACACCTTGAACAAAACTCTAGAGGCCGGAAAAGAAATCCTCGCTGTAGCCCTTGATATCACCAAAGCATTTGACAAGGTTTGGCACAAAAATCTTCTCGCCAAACTGCCAGCCTTTGGATTCACACCAACACTTCGCAAATGGATAGAAAGCTTTCTGACAAACCGAAGTATAAAAGTTGTGGTGGATGGAACATCATCTGAATCGTTCTCCACAAGGCTCTGTAATCTCCCCCACACTCTTCCTAATTTATATAAACGACGTTATCGATCAAACTTCAAACCCCACTCATTGTTACGCCGACGATAGCACTCTAAACAGCAAACCCTCACTCCCGAATAATCGAATCAATGTTGCCTCCTCAATTACTCTCGACCTAGACAAACTGAATAAATGGGGCTCTCAAAATTTAGTTAACTTTAATTCAAACAAGACTCAATGTTGTCTAATTTCTAGGCGCGAAAATAAAGATTTCCATGATATTCACTTCGATTCGAATACCCTAAAAATGTGTGACAGCCTATCCATGTTGGGTGTCTCAGTTACATCTGACCTGTCTTGGAATGAACACATCTCCTCTGTGGCGAAATCTGCAGCAAGGAAGATTGGCTTCTTATTCAGGTCCAAGCGATTTTACAAACCCCCACAACTTCTCACCATCTACAAGGCCCAAATCCGCCCCTGTCTCGAATACGGCTCTCACCTGTGGAGAGGAGCCTCAAAATATTATCTTGCTACTCTGGATACAATTCAGAAACGAGCCGTCAGGCTAATTAACGATTCTACCCTCACCGACTCCCTCGACTCGCTGGCGCATCGAAGAGATGTCTCTGCCCTTTCCCTTTTCTATAGATACTATCACGGCAGTTGCTCTGATGAGATAAGATCAATAATTCCCCCCAAAGAATGTTTTGCACGTAGCACGCGTTTTGCCGACTCCCAACACTCTTTCGCGGTCAAACTGGAAAAGTGCCGGACCACTTCATTCGCCAATACATATATCCCCATGACTTCAAGGAACTGTAACTCTCTCCCAGCCTCCGTCTTTCCCAGCACCTATAATCTTCAAACATTCAAAACCGGGGTGCATAGACACCTACGTCTACACCCTCTCACTTAATCAACTTTCCCTTCTCTTCGGTAATGCAAGGGTCTTTCGAGATCCATAGGAGCTGCATCTTTACTGGCGCACCCCTTCTTGCATTCGATTGCATTAAAAAAAAAAAAAAATATTCCTACACAATAAGGCAAAATCATTAATTCAATCACAAACTGACCAAATTTAAATTTAAATGATTTCAAATTATATTTTTTTTAATGGTCCTAAAATATTCAGGGCCTGCAAATGCAACCCGAAATTCAAGACGATCTTTATTATATTTTCTCTTATAGGACAAGATTTATACTAGTTAACAGTAAAGAACTTCTCCTATACAGTAAAGCAAATATGATACAAATCGTTTCAAAATCATCAGTGGGAAAAGTGAAAACTTTTTCAATAGTCAGTACCTTTTATGGAAATTTTAGTGATTTGACAACTTATTTTTCAAACTATGTTTGTAGAAAGTGGTTTGTTAAAAACTATTTGCTTCCCAAATTTTAGTCCAATTAGTTCGTTTCATTTAACAATACGATTTTTATCTGAATTTTTGCATTTTTAAACAACTTCCAAAGTTAAAAAACGCAGAATCTAATCAGCATTCCCATCCAAATTTCTTATGCCACCAGAGCGAGCTTACTTCGACCTTACATTCTTAACTATGAGAGTATGATGATGCTGATAGACAAAAAGAATCATGCTAAAAAGATTTTTCTCCAAGTAAAAGAGGGAAATAAAATTTGGACTGAATTCGAAATGACAGGCGAGAAAAGATAAATCAAATCTAGATTACACATTTAAAAAAAATTATCATACTTTTTTTTTAAAAAAAACCTTCTTTTATATAAATTTCTTTCTGCTTTATAGGATAAAGGGAAAACTATTCAAGCTGCATCTTCAAATACAATATGATTGTTTTAAAACAGAATCGTATTTATTTATTGAAACCAATAGAAAAATATGATTGAAGAAATCTCTGGAATAATCTATTTATGAGACCACTAGAATAATCTCATTCGCAATTAATAATGTAGAAAATTTGTACTTTTTCAGTTCAAGTTAATTATAATAAACTTGTTTTAGTAAAAGGATTTGATTTCAATACGAATACCAAACGTTTTCATTACCCATGAAGAAGTTTTAATTAGTTCTCTAGACCCCTCTTTTTCCTATTAATAGTACTAGTCTAATTGAAATTTGTTTTCACTAATTTAAATTATTTACAAAACTGTCAAGATTTATATTTGCATATTATTCATTCGGAAATAAATAGATATTTTGCCATTTTGAAATGTTTTTCTAACTAGATATTGAGAAGAAAGTTGCGAATGTTATCAAACTCAGGCAATCTCCGCTTGGGAATTTTTTAAGCTTCCATTTATATCGTTGAAAGTTGTTTTAAACGGAAATCGGTTTCCCTTAGAAAATGACATATTTATCTCTGAAACATTTTAATTAGTTTTAGATTTGAGAGATAAATTTTCCAAACGCTGTCAATAAGAAATTTTTTCATCTTTTTTTTTTTATAAGTTAATTTATCTCTTTAATATTATTGGTCATAATTAAACACACTACTTATTAATAAATAATTAATATTAACCAATCGGTAGACATGGTCAAAATAATTATTGTTTCATATTGGAACTACCGTTTAATTTATATTCTCCTACAAATGGAATATCCTTTGTATGCATAAATGCCATTTATAGCATGTATTGCGTTGGTTTATTTGAATAAGGAAATGAAATGGTTTCCTTTTATTCAACTAGACTATGAATTTTGGTTGAACCTCAATTTCAAGGAAATCTAGAGAAAGAACTAACTATTCATAGCTGAAATTCATTATTCATTTGCGTTTATTAGGCATGTAACAATATTTTTTTTTCAGAAAAATCTAAGTTTTATGTTTAAATTTGTGGATCGACTGTAAAAGTTATGAAGATGTTAAGTGAATATCAGGTATTTTGTCAAAAGTAACTTTTATTTAATTAAACGATTAAGTTGTTATTTTTTATTGAAAACCTGATATTTCCTCAACAACTTTATATTTAATTCAAAACCAAAATACTTCATTCAAAATCTTTTCTTTTCTAAAATCACCTCCCAATTTTTCTTTTTCAAATTGGTCCAGTAGAAACCGAAACACCAGAGCTAAAGAAGCCAATTTTAACCGGGCTTTACTATTTCATCTAGCTTATACCTAAAATGTAATTGCTTTAGGACTGTTTTTGAGATTTAGAGGTTTCATATATTTTTAAAACTTATCTAAAACTTCTTTCCCTTAATATCATTCAAAATAAAATTTATATTAATCAAAAAAAATATTATTATTTAAAAATAACTAAAATAAATTGTTTAGCCGTTTTTGAGAAAATTACAAAAAAACAAAATCAAAAAATTCTTCAAATAAAGGCTATTATTTTCGGTTCGTCGATTTGAACCAAAATACCTAATATGAACCTATATAATATATATAATATCCGCTATAAATCGATTTAAAATATATTTTCTGTCTCTACTTGTCTGTCTAATTCTCTTAATCATGATAACTCAAAAATGGAAAAACTTCGAAAAGTTCTTCTTATCTGAAAATGTTTGGATTCCGGAAAGAAAAATCTTCTTAACATCACAACTGTTAAATTAGATAAAAAAAATGCAAAAATAAACCAAAATAAAAAATATTTAAAAATTATTAAATATAACGAAAATAAGTTGAAATTCTACACATAAGTTTGTTATAATAAGCAACACACCTTTAGACGAATTCCCGTTTTTAAGCTTATACTGTTTGCTGATAAAAATTGCCGTTTCCCCAAAATTTGCAGAGAACATAATACTGAGCCTTGAAAAAGTCTTAATGTTTTTCCCAAATTGGTTCTAGTGAAGTGCAAAAAATACTCTAAACTAAGTTAAATTAAATTAATATTAAAAATATTTAGATAGAATTTGAAGAAAAAACCACAGTGTAGTCTGAACCGTTAAAATACTTATAGTGGATTCCCACGACCTAGAGGACATAATGTAAGAACTCTTTGAGGCCAACACGATCTGACATGCTAAATAGAACCATCGGAATCTTGATCGGGTGAAATTAAATCCATTTCTTTTCTTTTACTTTAAAGACCTAGTGTCCAGCATCGAGACAAAGAACGGCTTCAACGAGTCTAGCCGAGAAGGAGCCAGAGAGTGCCAATTACAGTCTATTCAAATAATAAAGAGGTCATTTAGAGTGTATATAAGCCCTCAGCGCGATTTTTAGAACGAACAACGTTATCGAAAGTAAAAAAAAAATACATAAAAAATACATTATTCAAGCTGTATAGATTTGTAAGAGTCAATAGAAATTTTTAGAATACATAAATTCGATATAAAATATTGCTAAGATTTGGTACATTCTATTTTTTTTTTAAATGCAATCGAATGCAAGAAGGGACGCACCAGTAAAGATGCAGCCCCTATGGATCTCGAAAGACCCTTGCATTACCGAAGAGAATGGAAAGTTGATTAAGTGAGAGGGTGGAGACGTAGCTGTTTATGCACTTGGGTTTTGAAGGTTTGAAGGTTATAAGTGCTGAGAAAGATGGGGGCTGGGAGAGAGATCCAGTTCCTTGAAGTCTTTAGGATATACGTATTGGCGAATGAAGTGGTCCGGCACTTTTCTAATTTGACCGCGAAAGAGTGTTGGGAGTCGGCAAAACGCGTGCTACGCGCAAAGCATGCTTTGGGGGGAACTATTGATTCTATCTCATCGGAGCACCTGCCGTGATAGTATCTATAGAAAAGGGAAAGGGCAGAGACATTTCTTCGATGAGCTAGCGAGTCGAGGGAGTCAGTGAGGGTAGAATCGTCAATTAGCCTGACGGCTCGTTTCTGAAAATTCTATAAAAATTCTGGTGGTTTGGCAGATAACGGTTTGAACTAGCGAGCTGAAACTAGTTACCTACAATAGTACAGCTTTTACAAATTTTTGCTTACTAAATTTCAATTCATTAATTACACAAAGAGAAACAAAGAGGTTGTCCTCTGCTTGATGCAAATAAACATACACACATATATATCGAGATGATATATCTGTATATATATATAAACTATAGTCTCAAACAAATAAATAATATATATACAGATATATCATCTCGATATATATGTGTGTATGTTTATTTGTATCAAGCAGAGGACAACCTCTTTGTTTCTCTTTGTGAATCAACAACTCTGCTACTCTCGGCAAAACAAAAACTTTTCATTAATTACAATCAAAAATCATTTATGAGCATCTCAGATAGCAATTCAATTTATTTTTTATTTTTTTTAAAAATTATTTTATCCTCACGCTCTTGAACTAAAAATTTTCAAATCTACTAAGTTCTTTGTTGTGAAAATACAAACAATTTGACACCGGATCAACTTCCCATTCTTGAATAATCCTGGGTATAGGAATCCAGAGACATTACAATAGAAGAGAAAAAAATAATGTTTGAGAATTACTTATATCCATATTTCAGACATTTCTAGACAAAAAACAAAAATCGAATAAATTTAATACTGCAGCCCGATGACAAAAGTACTACTATAGATCCGACTCTGTATGTAGTTTTAGCTTTTAATTTAAAATTTCAATTTTTTCTTTATTTTTATAACTCAACCATAATGAATATACACTATTTGCAAGCATTAAATTAAAATACTTGAAAATAAGTATAGCTTATAAAAAATAATCCCATATAATCTTCCCCGATATTAATCTCACTTTTTATTAAATATGCACCTCTATTTAAATTTAATTAAATTTATATTATAAAAGCAAACAAAACAAAATAAAGTAAAAAAAAAAATATAATTAAATATATTAATAGGTAATAAAAAATAACAAATAAAACATTGATATAATATGTAATATATTTAATAAATTTGAAAACGAAAAATCTACATACGTATGTAACTGAATGTGGCCTAATAAATTTGTAATTAATATATTTAATAATTTATTTCTAAAATATGTTATTAACAAACCAGTTTTAGCCATTTTTAAACATTGAGAAAACAAAAAATAAATTTTGAGTTAAACGAATACAACGACCGAAGATTTGACACAATCGATAAAAGATCCGATGTAAAATCTTTTTCAAAAATTTATTAGAGTTTTTTCGAAAAGAATTCTTTTCATAAATAAAATTATTATTAGGAAATAATTTAAAGGCTATGTCACTGCATATCCAAGGTATTTCGATATTTCGATACATTTAATTTCATGTCAAACACCTCACCTCCTCGGGAGTTGAACCCCATCCCTATCTTACTACCCGGGCAGTTGGCTTAACCATAGAGATTAAATCCTTCCGACATGCAAGTGTATTCATAACTAAAAAATTTCCCTTGAGTTAGATAGATACAACATAAATCTAAAATTCTCCTTGACACTGAATTAATCTATTAAACATATCTTTATATTATCAATAAAAACAAGTGAGTTTTTGTATTTTCAAAAAAGATGGTATTTTTCTTTTTCATAATTTCAACATAACTGTAGGAAATATATTCTATTATAAAGAAATAATTTTTATAAAAGAATTTAAAGACCCCATATCAAGGCATATTTAGTAAGTATATCAGGGAGTTATTCGATATGTTTAATGTCAGAAGGGCTTTCGCGAGTTGAATCTAAGTGGTAAACTTACAATTAGGGCAATTGAATGAATGTATGAAAGTGATAAAAAAGAAATTTTTTTTTTTTTCGAAATTTCTTATAAACCAATCGAAAGATTTTGGAATTTTTTTTCAAAACTAAAAGCTAACTGCAGTAAATAAAGTATTCTAAAAAAACTAGTTTACAATGGATGAATTTTCATTACGAATTATGTAAAATATAATAAATTTCAATACAAAAATAGGATTAAATTTTCTCCATCTATTATGTATTGGGAATTTGTCCCTTGTAAAAGAGACCACAATTTTATAAGAAAATTTTTTCTTAAAAATAAATTTATCGAATTCAAAAGAGAGACAGTTCAGAGTAATCAAAAGAACTAATTTCCAAAAAATAAATTATTAGA
>JALMQS010000853.1:462425-514690 GCA_024734495.1 Forficula auricularia | reverse complement strand
AAACACACTCTGACTTTGCAATATATTTAAGGAAGCCAGAAATTTTTATTCCATTCAGCTCGAACGGAAAAAGAAAAATCCTGCTAACATGAAAAGTTTTCAGACAAGGACCATTCATTAAAATAATTAACCCGAAGATATGAGTATCTTTTTTTGAAAATAAGATGGATTTTTTATAAATACAACTCACTGTAAAAACCAAATATTTCAAGAAAGAATTTATATTTAAGGTCAACATCTAAGAAATTATTAAAATATATTTACATTGCATATCGAGGCTTTGCACTTCAGGAGTTGAACCCGAGTACTAACACGTTTGCCGGGTTTGTTAGTTCTACCCTCAGATACTATAAAATCAAGCTAATTATTTTAAATAAATAAATTTTCTAAAATAGCTTCACTTTTTTTTCATTTATTCAAATTATAATTAGAAAAAACAAGCAACTTATGTACAATTAGAAAAAGAAAGTGAGATTACTGAAAAGAATGGATGAGCTAGCAAGAGTTGGAAGTTGTTAGAAAAGAGATTAAAAAGAGCGCCGTCTGAATTTGGTCTGGTCCATCGCCTGGCGTCTTTGAATCTCCCATTAGCCTTCTTTGAACTGTTCTGAATATGTCATATTATTTTTCCAACTTGCGTGACTTCTTCGTCTTTTTGAGCAACAGTCAACTCTCGGCCCTCGTCAGGGAGGTATTTCCCTAGAGGGTCGTTAGGCTCCAGGATGTAGAGAGCCCTACTTCACTGACCCCAATCCCCCTTCATCCTTCCTTTTCCAAGACCAACTTTCCATCACGTGACCCGGGGCCTGATTTTCGGATTAAAAATTCATCTTACCTCTTCTTCCCCAAGTAATAATAACTGAAAAGTTTCTTTCTTAAATTTCCAATTGAGTAGGGCTTTCAAGCTTCTTGTGCCACTTTTTCAATTTTATTCGATTTTTTCTCTGTAACTCGGATTGTGTGATGGGGCGACATGTTTGAATTAGAGCGAGCCATGCCGATAAATTTTCTTGGGGTGGTTTTCCACCCCTCCATTGCTCCTCCTCTTTAGAGATTGCCGTTCCAATCAACGAGCCTCAGGCCTTTGCTTTCATTTTTTATTCATATATCTCTGATTGTTATCCACTACCAAAGTATTAATCACGAATCAATATTTTCAAGATCAAAAATTCATGTCTTTAATTTGGTTAGGCAAAGAGAGAAACGGCAAATAGAAAAACGAAGATGGAAAAATTTCGCGGTGTTCCAGATGTCGTCGGGTGCACTTGCGCCCATATGCTCCTGTTCAAACTTTCCACTTTGCGTTGACTATCGTAGCTTTTAAACGCCTCTGGATTTAAATTCAATTTTAAAGTCATCATCGCCGACGTTGTAATTCTGTTGACATTGGTAAGAATCATCTTTCATATTGGAGAAACAAGTGCCATCAATCAATGATCAAATTGACAAACGAGAACGAAAAAAGCACATATCTTGGTGGTGGTAAAAAATGATCCAAATTAATTTTTCATTTTATGACCGAAATATTATTGTTCCAGATAAAAAAAGAAATTAGCAATAATAATATTGATTTTCTTTTAGAAGTCTTTTCTAATTTATTTTATTTATTATTGGCAATCTCTACGGCCTGTGTTCTCAATGACTTTCGCCGCGCCCTCTTCTAAAACCCTGTTAAATTATCCATAACAACTATTATTTTAGATGCTTACCAGTTAAAATCTCAATCCCAAGAAATTTATATTAAATGTATGTACCTAAATACCTATAGCTAGAAACCAGTAGTGGTCCATGATGCTGCGCATCCCTAAAATTTCAAAACGTAAAAAGTATTTTCATATCGTGTTACAAAATATCTAATGTTAAATTTGAAAAAATAACAAAATTCTCCGTTTATCTAATAATTTTACATAAAAGTGTGTGTGTGTGTGTGATTTATACAATTTGTCGAAAGATGATTATCAAAGTCTTTCATTTGAGCTCCGATAGATATTTAAAGACGAGGGGTGAACCGCGATCTGAATTAGGTATATACGTCTTTGGAATTATTTTGGGAATTATTGATAATGCCTCTTTCATCTATTGTCTTCTACTTGGAAATGAAAGTGGAAGTGGAAGTGAAAAAAATACTATATTAGGCTCGTGTCTTACCCTCGGTTCAAGTCAAAAAACGGGTGAGAATTCGGAAAGCTGTATGGTAGGGTTCGCTTATGTATTTCCGATAGGGTTTTTATTCAGCTGACATATCGTGGAGCGGAAATTACGCTGCATTTCAAAAGACTATGTTGTAAATAATCGGTGTCCTATAATAATTTTATTTGATCTGAATTGATCTAAAAACTTCTCACTTTAGTTTGTTTTGAAATTCATCATGCGTAAGCGAATAATAAAATAAAATTTTAAAATTGAAGGGCGTTGCATTTTGGTACAGCATTCTCTGGTTGAAATATCACTGCCTTCTTCTGGTAGAGACGTAATATTTTATTGTCAGAACATATTATTTGTTCATGTATTGTATGTTATTTATTGTCTTTTTTTTCAAATTTTTTTTTTGACTTTCTGAACATGAGGGCCCCATCAGAATTTTGCCTTCTCTATCGGCGCGGTTTGAGAAGGGTTACCTTTAACAATCTAATTAGTGCACTAATTCCGAAGATGACAATTTGAATAGTATTCAAATTCGCATCTACATTTACGTATAAAAATTAATTTATCCCATGTAAAAAAATTCACATTTTGGCATCTTTTCAGAATTATTTCTCTTGAAAGCCTAAATATTATGCAACCATTTGGATTCTCCTGTCTTCGGGCTTGCATACCTTTTCAAGTGCCCTTGTTTCAAGCAGCATGCAATAATATATATTACCATACAGGGTATGGTCAAGTATTGTAATCATGCATGAAAAAAAGTGTTTTTTTTTTGCGGCTTTTTTGCGAAATGACCTCAAAAACGGCTTAAACTATTTTGATTAAAAAATGAAAGGCATCCATGGCATTTTTGTATACAAAACGCACTAATAAGTGAACACCGAAAAAATTATATTTAACGAGATAATAACCGTTTTGTCAAAATATCTGTTAGACTGGTTGTTAGTCAGTGTTAAAAAATTGTGATTGTTTTTTAGCTCAAAAACTAGTGGAATATCAAAACCAAATTTCACATGTAGTTTTGGTTGATTGAGATTAAGAGTCGACAGATTTTTTTTGTGCATATCGACCCAAAAATTATAAGAGGGGTTAAAAATTAAAATCTGGGTTGTTTTGAGCAAACTCAACCAAATTTTGTATACATAATCAGTGGACCCCTAGAAGTCTAAAAATGCAAAATCTAACCACCCAAAAGGGGAGGGGGTGGAGGGTCAAAAAAATGAAAATCTAGGCCCTTGTACCAAACTCAACCAAATTTTAGGCACATAATCAGTAGACTTCGAAGTCTAAAAATGCAAACCCTATAAATAATTTTATTAAATATTAAATATAAGTGAGGGGGCAGGTTGTATGGTAAAGTCAAGTGGATGGCCACATCAGAACGTGTCAGTTTATTTTTAAATAAAATAAGATTTTAAAAGAAATTTTTTTGTTAGATTTTCATGAATGTCTAATTGTTATGAACAATGTTTATTGAGGAGGTAAGCACTAAAATGCAATCACAACCCTTCAACAACCAACTTATTTTTAAGAAGGAAATAGATTGCAATAGAGCAGGCAACAAACAACTCAGCAAAATGTGGCCCGCAACTCCAAAGTATTATTACAACTTTTTTTAATGATTATTATTTTAAATTATTTCGTTTATAAAAAAATTGAATATTTTTTTAAGCAAATTTTTATTTATAAAACTTAAATATTTCAATTGTAGCGTACAAGAACACTTAATATTGAGTGAATTACTCTTTCTTGAGTCCCAAAGGCAAAACCACTTAAAAATTATAATACAATCTAATTAAACAAAAGCTACAGTAAATTTCGATTCCTAAAATGTGGCTCTTCTTAAAATTCCATGCTGGTGGCAGATGCCCCCTGCCCCCTCCTAGATCCGGTCCTGGTCTTTGAATAATAATAAAAGCTATAACAAAACTTGATTCTAATGATGAAACTGTTCATTAATACTATATTATTGCTTTCTATCTTCTATTTCTAGAGATTTTAATAATTTATTAATATTTTTGATTCTCTAAATATCTGTGGTTATATTCATTTTCCTTTTTTTTAGTTTATCAACTTAGAAAAGTCAACCCTTGGAGGAAAAAGAGAACCTTATAAATTGAAAAGAATAAAGGAATCCTTTCATCATTTTGATTCTGTATATTCCTTTGACAAGATCTAGGCGAATATGGAATGGGGCATTGGGGGCATTGACATCCTTTTAGAAGTAAAAATAAAGTAAAAAATGTAAAAAAAGTAAGTCACATCATATTTTGAAACGAGAAATTCACATCATCATATTTTTTTCGACAAGGATACAACAATAAAAAATAAAAAATTTATAAATTCAATATTTGGTTAAAATGTAATGTTTAAATAAAAATCATATTCCTAAAAGAATATTGTTTCACATATTGTTTGCCATAATTTTTTAAATAAAAAATAAATAATAATCACAAAGAGTTGTCCTCTGCTAATAATAAATAAATGTTAAAAATAATAATATATATCGAGATGATATCTGTATATATATATATATATATATTATTTATTTGTTTGAGACTATAGTTTCGAAGACTTGATCTTCATCATCAGTCTTTTTTAATTATAAATGTTATTTTTCAAGTAGTTTCATTATTTCCATGAATATTTAAAGCTACTTACTCTGCTCTCTTATTGTCAAAATGCTAGATTGGGTTTGTCCTGCATTTCTATGCAGCGTTAATAAATATAATATGGCTCGATTCGACTATGACAATTTTTTCACTTTTTTTTAGGTGATTTAAAAAATCGCCGACCCTAAAAACGACACATATTAAATGAATGCTTTTAAAACCCCATCTCAATCAAATAGATCCTATAGTACAACAGACGAAGACCATTTATCTTAGGAAAAACTATAACTTTTCCTTGAGTGCTGGGACTCCTTACCTACCTACCTTCTCAGGTGAACAGTAAATATTCGTGTTTGAATTCCTTATTTTCTAAATGTAACCTTATTTATTGGACTTTTATTTCATTTTTGGTCAAATATGTAACATTTCGAAATTGAGTCGTTGATAGGATTTTAAATTTTGAGCCACAAAAAAGGTGTTGTGAGAGAGAGAGATTATGGCCCGGGTATTAAAAAAAAAGAATTGTGGAGCGATCGAGCGGGCTTGGTAATTATTGAGCTGCTTTAGACATCTATAGGGGCAAGCCCCTCTAGTAAATTACATAATAGATTTAATATGATACGATCTTTAGGTGCGAAATTACGAACTTTTTAATTTATTAAAATAAATTAATTTATTTTCCCTATGCCAATAATGTTTTGAAAAATTCCATTTCCCATCCCCAGGGCCTTATCAGGTACAAAAATTTTTGGCATTGGGGACACCTAAAATATCATTCTCCTTAATCTCCCTTAGTGCCTTAAGTGTGTGGGCAGTGGGGAGGGTCACTTGTTATCTATATTTTAGAATTCAACAGCTTGAAAAATTGAGACCTCTGGCGCCCAAGATTGAATAATTTACTTCTTAAGAAATTCTATTATATACAGAGTGTAATAAGATGTAGACTGCTACTTCAGGAGCCTATTCTACTCATGAAAATGAGTCTAAAAGCTTATAATTATTATCAACTCTGCTACCTAGCTTCGTTGTCTATTTGTCTTTCAGTTTGTGATTTTTTATTAAACTTAATTTCTCAAGAACGAATTTAGATTTTTTAATGATACTTATATTCTATTCTTTTTAACGTATGATGTATTTAAATCATAATATGATTAATTTTTTTTTTTTTTTAATTTGAAATAATAATATTTTTATTTTCTCCTCTTTACTTTATCCATTGCGAAAGCCTGGGTAAAGTATTGTAATCGGTCTCGCGGCTAGCGCGACTTCAAAGGGTCATGAAGTAAAGACTACAAAACCCATGGTCTCAATTGAAAACAGAAATTGTGGTATTCAATTAGATTGAATTTTATCACTTGACAGTTTTGCCAAAAATTACAAGGTGTCTCGTCCAGAGGCCAAAAAGTGCGTTTTTTTAATTTAGTCTGTGCGGATGTATTTTTTTCGCGGATGGGGGGAATCTTTACAAGACACCCTGTAGCCCGTACTACAGGGTAGTATGGAACTTTTAGCTCACTAAACCTACCCACCCCCTTTTCAGTCTTTTTCTTCCCACGGGACCGCCATTAAGCATAACTTCGTGGGAAGAAGCCTCAGCCGTAGCACTTGCTCTGGTGTTCGGTTACTTAAGCTCCCCTCACAAGCTTAAGCTATTTACCATAAAAGAATTTAGTCTTTTTGATTTTAAGTTCTTCCATGTTTTCAGTAGAGATTACCATTAATGGTCAAAACATCAAAAATGGAATGCAATAAGGTTATTCGTCTAAGTTATAGTATTAGATAAGAATCGATCGTTATTTTTGATTTTAAGTCTATTTCTCTATGTCTTCAGCAATGGTTACCAATAAAATAATCGAAACGTCAAAAATCTAATGTATAATTGTTATTCCTCAAGAATTAGATGAGAATCGATGGCTATTTTGAATGTGAGTCAACAAGGACTTTAAATAGGCAGTGATATCTGTTTATTGATAAAGGAATGAACATATTAATATTTCAAATGACTTTGGATAAAGTATAGCAAATATCCGTTGCAGTTTATTTAAAAAACGAAAACTATGCACGCCATCTTGTTCTTTTTTTAAAATTTGCACCTTGGATTTTGTTCACATAAACTCAAATAATAATCGATAGCCAAACCTAGAACATTTTGCAAGGGACTTGGGCAGTCTATAGTCTCTAAACTAAGATATTCTCTTTATTCAAAGATCAAAGGTGCTGAAAGTAAGAGGTGACAAACTATTTTTTTTGCTTTGACTCATCTTCTTTCTTTGAGAAAATGATAATAATTAATACTTAAAAGCATCATGAGAGGCTAATCTTGATAAGTGATATATATTCAAATTATCTTACGAGAGGGGAAGTTGATTTTTAGAGCAAAAAACTCTCAATTAAAAAAAAAATCCCCCAACACTTCGCCAAAATTACAACACATATGTTGCAGCATAACAATGAGAAAAATACATGGTGAAATTTCTTGATATGTATAATTTTTGGGGGATTAACATTGGACCCAATCAGATTGTTTCTAAGCCCTCGGCTTGCTCTCGGGGATTTCTAACTAACCTATAAAAGTCCCACAATAGAGAGAGAATGAATCAATTCATTGATATATTATGAATCATTTTCCTTAATTTGGTTGATTTAATTTATCTCTGATGAAAATAGTATATTTAGAATTAATTTTCCAAAATATATTCCTATTCATTGAAATATTCAAAGCCATCTGAGATCATTTATAATATTAATATAATCAACTCTGTCTTCTGGATAGAACTTGTATTTCTAATGAAAGCAATCTTAAACGGAATATCTATAGCTTGAGATAGAAAATAGGAAGTAATTTGAAGAGAAGTGAGGATTTCATTCAATGCATTCTATTTGTGCTGTTGTCGGGGTTATTCACGTGATAAGGAAAGCGTAGAGCTCTGATTTATATTCAAGTATTTTTTCATAATATGAGCATATTTGAAAATATTTTTTGGGTTCAAAAACACTAGTTATCAACAAAGTTTTCTTCTAAAAAATACCATAAATAATCAAAAACAGGCATAGAAATCTCATAGCACAATAATCTTTGAGTTCTTTTCCTTCAGAATTTTGTTTTTAAACCATTTGGCACTTCAAGAGTTTTAATTACTGAAATAATAATTAATTTATAAAATGTAAATATGAGATGAAGAATGATTTTTTTTAAATATTTGAATCTTCATTATTTTTTTTTTACCTGATATTTGAGCTTATAACTTTGCTTTATTGAATTTTATTCTTGAAAATAGCTTAACATACATATATATGTATAAATTCACATTTCTAAAAAGTGAATAAGTATTCTGTAGCCAGGAGTATTTGTTTCTGGTTAGATAATTTTTATAAATTGTTAATAAATAGACATTAAATTTTTCTTTCACTTCAATCTCTGATTCCAGCTCCATGCATTCACTCAGAAAGTATGCAAGTAAAATTTATATCTAATAAAAATGGACTCAAAATATGCTACAATTGCGATTATTTTTTCCGAAATCTTGATACGTTTATTCACATTAAAAATTGAAAATCTGCCCTTTTGTTCTTCGAAAACTTTTGGGATGGTTTTCCAATTTCGTCTTAATTTTGAAAAAATATATCAGATTGTATCAGATATGTTTTTCAGTAAGTATTTAAAAATCTTAATGTTTCAAGAAAGTTTAAAATTTTATGTAGGGCCGCATTCATTACAGTGCTGTGCCGCTGGTTGAACCTTTAAATAAATTTTTGAACCCATAAATCTTCCCACAATCCTTATTTTTCGTATGAATAGATGCTTACATAAAAAATAATAAAAGTTTATAATTTTATCATTTAAAAATACTCGCTGCGCTTGCTGCAAATTTTGGTGATTTAGCAATTTTTTATTGTTTTGAGCTAGAAAAGAGAAACTTAACTCATAACTTATTTATGCAAACTGTTGTGCCGAAAATTAGTTCATTCTAGGTCTTTCATATAACGTTTCGAATTTTTTCTCATTTTTCACCGGAAAGTTCTAAAGCTAGGGCCTATTTTTTTTTTCTACAATGGAAATAGAAACATATTTCTTCTAGAACAAATTTCTTATGACCTTCCGTTCTTGAGTTATCATTTTGTTTGAAATCCAAACAGTTAGAAAAAACGTTTGAAAATGATTTTCCTCTTGTTTGAATTAGTAAACATGAATAAATTATAAAATTAAAAAATTTTCATTTCTTTGGAATCTTAATGAGCTGCGCTCCCCGAGCTTTCTGAGTAAATGTTTTCGAATTTATAAAATAATAAATAAATAAAAATAAATTATATGTTTTTGGATGGTGATTTAGTGAAATACCTATTGATATATTCCAATTCATGATCTGATTTATATTATAAATTTTTTATATTAAAGTTATTATATAATAACTTTGAAATCTCATTGCATTTGGTAATTGCAGGTTTAATTAAAAACATCATTAGTTTTAAATTTTAATTATTATTATGATTATTTTTTTTACTTACCATTTATATAATTAATAATTATATAGATTATAAAAATAGTTCCCGAATTTAAAAAACAAGACAAAACAAGTCCCTTGATAATAATGCTATCTAATAACATAGATAGTATTTATTCGACTTCACATATTTTGTATATAATTTTTTTATTTTCACGGAAAAGAAGAAATAGTAATCATTTTTTATTTATTTATTTATCTCTTATTGAAAGTATAATAGAATATTTCTGATTAGCTTGTCTGAAATCATTCGATCCAATGATCATTCGGCTTTCTTTCCAGCGGAGAGACGCGCGCTTCCAGTCCAGCAGTAGACCGCCCGGGAAGAGCTCTTGTGGTAAGCGAATCTCCATTTTTTTTTAGAATTTTTAAATATATATCTAAATAAATAGGATATACATATTTTTTTGAGTTCAACCCAGGACATATTTTTGAAATTTCCCGCGTTTTGAGAGACCCCGCGCTCTACAGAAATTATCCAATTAAAAAACACCGATTTTGATGAACTTTTTACAAAATCATTATACCATTAACAGATGTAAGACAATTTTTAGTAGAGATGATTCAGTTTAAATCAAATTTACTGTAACTCCATTAAGTCCTCATATCCTGGAAATTACTTTAGTTAAAAAAATCCAGACGTTTTCAGAGAAATGTATTTTTTAGAGAAATTAAACTACATCAATAGTTTTTTTTTTGCTAAAGTCATACATGATTTCAGATTAGTGATGTAACGAATCTCAAATTTTCGACATTCGCGAATGCGAATGTTTAATATACAAATGTGCGAATGCGAATGTTCAGGAAAATCTTTAAAAAACCAGATAAAATTTGATTTAATAATAATTTTTATTAATAATTATATTAATACAGTACAGTACTAACAGCAGATAATGAAAAATGTTTCAGTCATATTCAATAATTATCATTATACCCGTACGTAACATAGAATAGAATAGTTTTGTTCAAAAGTCAAATTTAAAAAATTGCAAATTATATTTAATAAAGAGCAATTTAGCAGCCTTTTCGCCCATGAGTGGCTCATATATAAGGCCGGCTGCACTAAATAATTGCTCACTCGGAACCCTGGCTGGTGGAGCCCAGAGATATGGTACTTGCCAGCAAGATCTGACAATTTATCCTATTTCAATTTAGTTTTCCACCAGTCCATAGGGTTTTCATCGATGGAGAGTCGTTTTTCCTTGAGATATGCCTTCAATTGAGCTTTAATTTCACGTTCCTTTGTGTCCCTATTATACCCAATAACTTAAAAGTTATATAAAAAATAAAACACATGTGAATTTTAAAAATACAATAATCTTTCTTTTTTATTATTTCCAAAAGGATTGAATTTCGAGTTGGACCTTAGCCCCTTTTCCTGTTAATTTTATTTTAAACATTTCTTAATAAAATTACTTAAATTCAATATGAAAACTATTTGTTTTAAATTCTTAATCTTTTTTACCTCTGAATATTATTTTTAAAACTATTCTTTTTAACTTTAGTAAATGTATTGAATATTAATAAAATTTCTTTTTAATCCCTTTGTGAAATAACCCCCTACTTAATTAATTTAATAAAATATTAGCCCCAATTCAAAAAAATGCCCTAAAAATCGTTTATTTTTCAAAATTTTTGTCATTTAAACAGGGCCAAAACCGCCGAAAACCTGGATAGATTTGAGGTTGTGTACAATATATATATATATATATATAAATTTTTTAATGTTTTTCCAAAAATAACTGATCTCTCTTGTCCAACAGGTATATATTGAGGACACTTGGTTAAACATTTTAAGAGTTCGTGGCTGTTATAAAACTGTACTAGGGGAAGGAGGAGGTATCAGCCAAAGATGGAATCACATATGTGTACCGCATTTTGTGTATAACTCCTAATTTTCTGAAGATGTCCAAATAAAATTCAGGCCGAAACGTCTCATTAAAGGTGTTTTATTGAACCCAGTGATTCCATCTTTGGCTGATACCTCCTCCCTCACCTTAATACAGCTGGTTAAATTTCAGGCCATCACACCATTTTCGTGAATATTTTTATAAAATTTATCTATTATATCAAAATAAAATATATCTCTTTTTGTGTTATCCATCCACTTATTTTTCTATATTATTCATAGTATTTTAATAATGGCCTCTATATAATGAATGTTAAATTAAAATATAAATTGTTTAAAGTTTTTCCAAAAAAAAACTGATTTTTCTCTTGTCCAA
Organism: Forficula auricularia; assembly: GCA_024734495.1. Classification (NCBI taxonomy): domain Eukaryota; kingdom Metazoa; phylum Arthropoda; class Insecta; order Dermaptera; family Forficulidae; genus Forficula; species Forficula auricularia. Next base: position 503,206 of record JALMQS010000853.1, on the reverse strand, counting down.
CAGGTATATATTGAGGACACGTGGGTTGACTTCAGGCCATTACACAGTCTCGAATTTGACAATTCGGTGAATATTTTTTTTAAATTTATCTCTTATATCAAAAAAATATATCTGTTTAAAAATATCTCTTAGAAAATATAATTTTTTCGTTGTTCACTTATAAGAGCTTTTCTTAGACGAAATCGCTATGATTTCGCTCAATTTTTTTTATTAAAATATTTATAAAATATGAAGCAAAAAAAGCACTTTTTCATGCAAGATTACAATATCGACCATGTACGGTAAAGTAAAAATGTAAAAAATGAAAACACAGGGGAAAAAACTTGAAATTTTAAAAATATTTTTTCCGCTGGTCACCATGGTTCAATAAAATAATAATAATAATTTTTTTTATTAAAATATTTATAAAATATGAAGCAAAAAAAAGCACTTTTTTCATGCAAGATTACAATATTTGACCATGTACGGTAAAGTAAAATGTAAAAAATGAAAAAAACACAGGGGAAAAAACTTGAAATTTAAAAATATTTTTTTTCCGCTGGTCACCATGGTTCAATAAAATAATAATAATAATTTTTTTTATTAAAATATTTATAAAATATGAAGCAAAAAAAGCACTTTTTTCATGCAAGATTACAATATTTGACCATGTACGGTAAAGTAAAAAATGTAAAAAATGAAACACAGGAAAAAACTTGAAATTTAAAAATATTTTTCCGCTGGTCACCATGGTTCAATAAAATAATAATAATAATTTTTTTTATTAAAATATTTATAAAATATGAAGCAAAAAAAGCACTTTTTTCATGCAAGATTACAATATTTGACCATGTACGGTAAAGTAAAAAATGTAAAAAATGAAAAAAACACAGGGGAAAAACTTGAAATTTAAAAATATTTTTTCCGCTGGTACCATGGTTCAATAAAATAATAATAATAATTTTTTTTATTAAAATATTTATAAAATATGAAGCAAAAAAAGCACTTTTTTCATGCAAGATTACAATATTTGACCATGTACGGTAAAGTAAAAAATGTAAAAAATGAAAAAACACAGGGGAAAAAATTTAAAAATATTTTTTCCGCTGGTCACCATGGTTCAATAAAATAAATAATAAAAAAAAATGTTTGCAAAAATTTACCTCCTCTAAAATTTTGCCTATGCTTAAATCCGCCCTGAATAGTGTTTAGTGAAGAATGCATGTGGATCCGTCAAACCGCTCTTAAGACTGTACACTCGATAATTATATAATAATTATAGAAATTCAATGAATCATGTTACTCTACGTATATAAAACATTTAAATGAAATGCCTATTGGATTCAAATAGGCATTTGCATATAATCCGAGGTCTCGTGATGAGTTAAATTACGAGTCGACTTTCCAAGATTCGCAGCTGAGGGATTAGACCAACTGAAGTAAGGCCTGAGTTGACTAATTAATGACAGGGAAATGCACACCTTGCCGGTGACCATCTTGACTCAATTAAGCAGACGAGACAGCCGCCTGTTAGCCGAATACATTCCAGGCTTCTCTCTACAAATACCAATTAGACTGGGAAACTCGTGCGTGGAAATCCCTTGTTCATACATTAGCTTATCTCGTAAATTCTCTTATTTATAATGGCTGTTAATCTCGAAGGGCTGGCAACTGCGGGAGCCAATGCCAGGTTATTACTAGAAGTGTGCACTTTAATTGAAATGGGTTCGAGATAAAGAGACATCGAGGGTTCTCCCGTTGAATCAACCATATCGTGTTCAACATATGGCTCGTTCATTGCTTTTTATACCCTCATATTTCAAATATCCACTTTTATAGTAATTTCTTTAAAAATATTTCTCCAACAAAAAGCCATTTATATTTACCCATCTGCAATACTTAATTGGAAGTTTATAAATATATTAAATTATTAACGGAACGCTATGTCGGCGAAGCTCCCTGGGCGGCCGGAGTGTTAATTCACTCTAATATTTCATTTTTTTTTATTTATTCCTATTTATAAATGAGTAAAACGTTAAAGAAATAATTTTCAGTCTAGATCACTGGTTCCTAACCTTTTCAGTTTCATTACCTCTGTGATCAAGCAAACCATGAGTGCCTTTTTTCTTAGAGTGCCATACCCGAAACGGGCGTCGGCGCCTCTCCACATATACCTGTGCTGAGTGTGTTTAGTTTTTTTACACTGATATACGGGAACTAATTTTTAACGCCGGTTCCGAACGTCTAGTTTGAAGAGGTTTACTAGACAATTATACTCTTAGTAGTTTGCCATTGCTTTCCAAGAGGAGGCGATTTTAAATATCTGCCGAGACTCTGTATTGAACCAGCGTACTTCAGGTCAACGGCCCGACACTCTACCCACTGAACCATAGTCGCCACTAATGAGTGTCTTTACCCTGTTTAAAAAAATATCCATCCTCGTCTCGCTCAGTCCCGTAGCGGAAAAATTGAATCCGTTACAGTCAAAATGTATTAATTAGTCTGATTACCCCCTTCATATACCTATTTTACCCCTATGTTAGGAACCACTAGTAACGCATTGGATAAAGTAAAAAATAAAGTAAAAAATGATTATTTAGTTTTGGAGTCACTATCAGTACTAACAACACTGAAAACAATAGAATTTGTCAAATTAAATTTTCTTCTATTGAAAATTAAAAAAGAAATATACCAAGTTGGACAAATGGGCAAAGAAATAGAACTGATGTGGATTAAAAGTCATTCTGGAATTTGTGCGAATGAGAAAGCAGATGCAATGTCCAAAAATGCTAGGATAAATTTTCCAACAAAAGCAATCCCAGTGAACGATATAATGACTACAATTAAAATGAATAATAATAAAGAATGGCAAAGACAATGGATAGAATCTTCAAGACTTAAGGGTTTCAACCTTTATTTGTAGAGAAGTAAGGTTGGCAGAATTCCATGGTATCATGAAATAATTGGACCTAGAATATTTTATTCTACCATAAATATAATGAGACTAAACCATGCTCTGTATCCGGCTCATCTTTTTAAAATAGTACTGTATGATGAGTGTTCATGTGATGGTATATCATGGGGATGTCTCAATCATATGATATTTAGTTGTCCAAAGTTTAGATTTAGAGATAGATTAGAGGGTGAATTGATTGCTAACGATGTTCAAAGGCCATGGAATTTGGCGCAACTTTTGTCTTTCGAGAGAGCGGAAATATACAAATCATTGATTAGATTTATCCTAGCAAATAAGATCAAGCTATTATAGTACAATTGACAACTACAGTTATTATACTTAATTTATATTTTGGCTGTGAATATTTTATTATTTGTGACATCTTTTCATTATTTATTTATTGATTTATTGTTCTATTTATTTATTTATTATTTATTTATTGTTCTATTTATTTATTATTTATTCATTTATTTATTATTTAATTATTAATTTATTGTTTTATTTATTTATTTATTATTTTCATTGTCTGTGATACTATTTGATTGTCTATAAACTCATGGTAGACTGGCTACAATGGAATTCATTCCGAGGCCATTAAGAGAGAGAAAAAAAAAGTTTTGGAGTCACTCATTTAGGGACCATCGCTAAAAAGCTTGTCTTCTATTCAGGGGTCGTCCATAAATTACACACAGTAAGGGGGAGGGAGCATCTATTATATTTTTGCGACAATATGTGACACGGGGGGGGGATCTTAATAATTCTGATGTCACATAAGTCAAATCAACAAATTTAAAAAATTTTTAAATATATTTTTTAGATTTCAGTTTATTATTATTCCAACTTTAAAATTTTAGTAAAATAAATCTAAATAAAATTTTTTAGCAAAAACATTCAATTCTTTTTCAGATAAATAAACTCTTTTTCTTATAATTAAGGATTAATTTCCTGAAGATATATGTTTGCTTACAAATATTTTATGTTTAATAAATGAAGAAGAAAATGCTATGTGAGATCGATGAAAAAGAAATTGACTCTAGTCTCATTCCAAATGAATAGATTATAATTATAAACCATCCCAGTATTTGAAAATTTAAATGCTTGGAGTGCTTGTCCATGGAATGAAGAAAAATAATAAATTTTTTATTAATAATAAAAATATAATTTTAATGCAATAGTAATTAATAGTAATAGTTTAGGAGGGGGGAGGGGGTATAAAAATCTTGAAATTCGTGTGACGGAATTTATGGCGACCCCTCAGGTCGAAACGTTATTTATATGATCTACCCCGAATATCGGTCGATTTTATGGAAAGGTGTATCTAAACTTTTTCTTCCATATATAATAAATGTATTTCAGAAACGATCGATCAAATTAATTTGTTACTCGATCAACCTTTGACTTTCTGGCCCAGTCTTTTTTTTTACTTATTCGTATATATAAATGAGTGAAACGGTCATGGTCAAATTGGAGAATTTCCAAACCAAGTCATTCATCCAATACCCATTGGAACTCTCATCTTGCCTCCGTCTTTTCCGAATCTTACAATCTTTAAGACCCAGGTGCACAGACACTTTCGTCTGTACCCACTCTCTTCCATAATGCAAGGATCTTTTAATGTCTATGGGTGTTTTTTTATGAAATTGAATGTCCCGTACCAGGAAAAATGCAGCCCCTATTGATCTCGAAAGACCCTTGCTTTACAGAAGAAAAGAGGAAATTGATCATTCGAAAAGGTGGAGCTGAATCTTCTCAACGAATGCATTAATATTTTTTTCGATATTTTCAAAAATATTCAGAAATAGGTCGTTTATTTCAGATTTTATACTTTGATGCCTGAGTTTTTATAGAAAGAAATGTTTTGGCTGAAACCATCTTTAATGCACATTTTTAATCAGAAAACCTCATTAGACACACACCTGATTCTGAAGTAATTTCAATAAATGTGGAAGAAGTGGTCTATTAATTAAAGGATCGTCCTACTAAATCTTACGTTTAGTGAAAATTTAATAATTTTATTTATTTGAACCCATCCTCCATTTTGGGCCCCAGTGAAGTATTTCCTCATCCTTTTAAATAAGGACCTCATATCTGTTATATATCAGCCTTTTTGGTTTTTCATTTTTTTAATCCTATTTTTCCCTGAAATAATTCCCAATTCCCAGAAGACTGTGTTTTTTTAAGATTCCATTTGAAAATGATTTTTCCCAATTTAGAGTCGAAAAGATATTTACATTGAGTTTTTTTTCTGAACGCATGTTTATTTTATCCATCTTGCTCTATTTTATTTAAGCAATGTTTAAAATAATAGGATACTTTGTCAAATTAGCCCTAGGGAACACACTCAAATAGCTCTTCATTTATGACCGTATACCCTAACATGCAAACGGCTTATTTGTGAACATAAGTTTATATCAAATTCGTTGTTCATTTTGATGAAATTATACAATCCTGAAGTAGCACCGATTTCGTTCCACTGTGTATTTATTAAAGAGAAAGGGAGTGTATAGAAAATTAATTTTTAAGAATATCGAATGCTAAATAAATCAATTTTGTCATTTTATCTCTTTCTCTTTATAAATATATTACATAATGGATATAATTGGAAATAAAATCCTTTCCATAAGCGTTTTATAAATTATTTATCTCATCTTAAAGAAATTAAATAAATCTCGATTAAAAGTAATGAAATATAAAATTGATTTCATTTTATAATTTTTTTCTCTCTGATATTCTTCCACGTTACGATTTAATTTATAATTTCTTTTCCCAAATGGATTATACTCATTTTATCGGTTTTTCAATAATAAGAATTATTGAGAAAGAATTAAATTTATAAATACTAAAAAAAATTCTTAAAAAACACCACTTTATTTCAAAATGTACTAATAAGTAACAAATTGATTTTTGGACCTTTGTTAACCCTTTTAAGCCCGAAATTTTTAAGATAATAAAAATGATATTCCAAAAAAAATTGTATTTTGAGAGCTCTTAGAAATGGATTAGTCCAAAGATTCTTGAATTATTTTTATTTATTCCTTTTTTGTATTATTACTATTTTAATAGTTCCTCAGCGAGAACAAATTTTATTCGAATAAAACTCGTCTCAACTTGTCTTTGACATGCTTGAACTGGAAGATATACCAGGCAGGGACTTCAAGTCTTCTATCCGCATCCTTTTCGGAAAATCATTCACTTTAATTGCCCCTTGAAACTATACAAAAATTTTATTTCATTTCGAGAACCAATATACCTACATACTTTTCAAAGCAAAAAAGTCTTCTATAGAAATAATTATTTAAAATAACGGATAATAATTTGAAAATTTAAAGATCCTCCTGAAATTTGTAAGTTGACCTTTTATATTTATAAAAATACTCTAAATTTTTGAAATTTTATGGATGCGCCGCATCCACAGCATCCATGGGTCGGACCCCACTGATATATATATACCTATATCCATTTGCTAGTAATAGTGAAATAGAAATAGATAGTCCTTTGAGAAACTTATTAACTAGACGCCACATACATATACATGCTTGTATCGAATAGGGGTGATTCAATGTGTAAATGAAATGTTATTTTATGTATAACATCATTTAGATTCTATTCCACTTAACCAATACCTTGAACTTAGTGTCTCTAGTCGACTATATAATATTATATATATATATATAATTATCACATTCAGTATAATTAAATTATCTTGAGATTTCTTAAATTAAATTAAGAACGATACGTACTGTATATATCAAGATTGAAATGAGTTGAGAGTTGTTCAATTCCAAATAAGAGAAGACAACTTGTTAACAATTTTAGAAAGTTTAGCTTTAACTTTACTATTCGTTCCAAATTCACTAGACAGTAATAATCTACTTGAATTTTCTCTCAATTTCAATGCTATCAATTTGTTAACTCACTAAAATCATCTAAAGAAAATATAGAAATATTTATTTGACTTTGGAGAAAGACACAAGATAAAGTTACTTGATCTGGTTGTGCTTTAATTTAGATTATTGAATTATTATTTTTATAATTATTTATCTGTAAATTTTTATTATAAGTATGGTCATAGTTTCGTTTACAAACAGTTTGGAAAATAAAAGCATAAACAAACAGGTATTTTTTAATTTCCATTTATTAAATTAATCAATTTAATTTAAAAAACAATAATAATTTATTTAACATAATTTTTAATATATTAAAATTAAGAAAGTTAAATTACGATAATTTGATTATATCAAAAAATAAGTTTTGAATAGTTTAATAGCAAAATTTGCGGAGATTGTTCCGAGTAATAAAATTTTTTCACTTTTTTCATCATCAAAATGTTTTTAATGTGTCTCAGATGAATAATACTCGATTTGGCTGGTTTTTATATTTGCAATATTCCTTAGCACAGAAGAGTGAGAATTGAAAAAATGAAAGTACATGTAATACATTTTTTGTCTTAAATGAAAGATAATACTTTCTATCAAATCTCTGCGAATAGTGTATTACAAAATCCTTAAAAACTATTAAAGACAGTTTGTTTTGGTGAAATGACAAAGTGAAAGTAACTTTATATTGGAAATAAAGTGCTTAAATTGTCAAGACTTCGTGATAAAATGACATTTTTATAAATTTGAAAATAATAATAATAATAAAAAAAATATGTAAGTTTCTGAATCAGGGCTGTCCAACCCGCGGCCCAGTACTACAATGAATGCGACCCGACATAAAATCATGAACTTATTTAAAGTATTATATGTACTTACTAGAAATTGTTTCAGATACAATTTGGCCTGATGATTTTTTTCTCTCTAAAATAAGTAATCTAAAAATCAACTGAAAAGTAAAGTGATAATTTTACTTTTTTAATCTGGAACTAAATAGATTTCAAGATTTTCGGAAAAAATAATCACCACTTTGGTCTATTTTCGAGAAGTATAAATACAATTAGATACTAATCTGAAGAAAAATTTAATAATGTCTCTTTATTAGAATTTTGTAATAATTATCTACCCAGAAACAAATATTACAGACTTCATAATATTCATGATATAACTTTTTGTAAGTAGTTATGTATTTACATATACGAGAAGCTATTTTCAAAAATAAAATTTCCGAAATGTAAAATTAGAAGCTCACTAAGAGGTAAAAAATAATCAAGTTCTTATTTTTAAATATCAATCAAATTTAAATTTATTTTTTTTAAATATTTATTATTTCAGTAATTAAAACCTCATATATTGAAGATTTATATTTTTAAAAATATTAATTATTTAGTCAAAATGTCTGTTAGTGATTGTTTGGTTGGGTGGTGTTTATTTTCAATCATTATTATGGTAATAATTGCTCATAACACCTGTATTACTGAATTTGATTTTCTGTGATAGAATTTATTAGGATTAGATGATTATTTGTTATTTTATTTATTAAATATTTATTTACATCCTATTCTTCTAAAATTTTGATTTTTAATTAATGACGAATAGTTAAGTGAAAATCACTTGACGCACAAGCTTTATGTTTGAAAAAAATTTCAATCCAATTGTGCATGTTTTGAATACGTTTTTATTTTTCTGGAATTAGTTGCCTTCCTGATATCTAATCAAGTAACGGGATTCTTTTCCCTTTCCTCTCTTTTTGCATTGAAATGCATTTATTTCATTTCGAGTCGAGCAGCCAAGCGGGTCAAATCCTTAATAATTGTGTTTTATAAGTGTCGCGTTTTGTGTATTTATTTTGACAACTCCTTTTTGAGAATTGTTCAAACCTTCATGATAGACGAGGCAAACATTTAAATACAATTTTTAAAATCTTTTGGATAATTTAATGATTCCAAAAATAAATAAACTGCAACAGATCGTTGCTAAACTTTATCCAATGTACTATCTTATTTTAGGCTAAAGTACATTAAAATATTATTTTACAAAAAAACTTTATATGACCTTTTTTGTGGTCCCCCCAAGGTAAGTAATTATAATATTAAATTTCAACAAAATTAGAATAGTCATTTTAGAAAAAACTAAAAAAGTACTGAAATAAAGTACTAATGTTTGTGGGCCGATATGTACCAAAAACTAATCAGTCCTTCATTTTGTTAAAGTAATGGTATGTTTTCCATTTACGGAGTAGCAAAAATCGTGGACGAAAAAACGATAACATCCATCCATCCGCACGCACTTCCTGAAAAAATCGCACTTTTTGGCCTCTGGACGAGACCCCATGTAATTTTTGGCAAAACCGTTACGTGCTAAAATTCAAGCTAAATGAATACTACAATTTCTGACTTTAATTGAGACCATGGGTTCCTTAGTCTTTACCTGAGAATCCTTCAAATTCGCGCTTGCCACGAGACCGATTACAATACTATAGGAAATGATTAAGATGATGGATGATTTTTATTATGTTTGGCTCGAAGGGTTAGTTGGAAGGAGATTCACCGGGCTTGGATGGAAGATAATCTTCAGAGATTAGAATCTCTATTGGCGGCGTTAAAGCCAGAAAAATGCTATTTTAAATAAGAATTTGCACTAGGCAGTTGAAACATGCTTTTCATAAAATAATGGCACAAGGCCCTCATTTATTGCTTCTTCGTTACAGAATGTGTATACAAATTACTTCTTAGACACAAGCCGTCTCTACCAAATCGTTCCAAGGTGATCAGTCACCGCGGAGAGCTGCCTCATTCAATGAGTTTCAACAAGTGACAACTCGCACATGACAACTGAATGACAACTGAATTCGCTTCGAAGAGCTGGCTGCTTTTATAACCCTGGCTCTAATTAGCAATTAAGCTGATTGGTTAAATATTCCGCCTTTTAGGTGACGTATGCATAATTTTTCGCGCGCTTGGTTCTTTATAAAAGGGGCGTGTCCTTGCTGTTCACCTGTCATTTTATCGAAGGATTCTGACCGGCAAAGTGCAAGCAAATGCCTTTCTCAAGGCGAAAACAAATCTTTATTTTCAAAAGCATTTTACATTGAAAGGAGCGGAGAATAAAATCCCACAATACTTTACCCATGCTTAGCATTGGATGAAGTAAAAACACCTCATATCTACAATATATATTATTTATTTATAAGATTGGATCTGAGAATTTTATTTATATTAATTTATTTATTTATTTTTCGAGGATCTTAATTCTCTTTTAGAATAGGTGTTGATTTTCTTTGTTTGCAAAAAATAAATAACACAGTTATATTTTTTTCATTTATTTTATTTTATTGTTATATCAAAGGACGTTTCGACATATACATTCATGTCATCATCAGCCTAAAAATAAAACCATCCTTTCATTATTTCCAATATCTATAATTTTATAAACAAATGAAAACATCACATCTTTTTTACATTATTTACATTCTTTCTTACATCAAAAAAAGCATCAAACATACCTTGAACAATCTTAAATTTATTTGATCCAATCAAATCACATTCTGATTCATCTGAATACATATTACAAGTTATCAATTATTTCTTTTCTCTATTTTTACTATTTAATGATCTATACGATAACACAAAAAACTCCAATTTTCAACACACAAAGCACCAGTGAATCACATCCCGAAACATTAAATCCCCTAAAATGTATTGCCAACCCAAAAACCTTCCACTATCCCCCTAATATTCTAAAATTTAATCAAAAAACATTAAAATGTCCTTCTGTCCACACACGGAAAAAATAAAAAATCCATCACAATACTAATTTCTTTCGCTGATCTTATTCAATATTCCAGAATAATATCTGCTATTATTTTCTGTATCTACCTTGAAGTTCACAGTTCTTTCTAGATTTTTTCTTATAGATATAGATTCAAAGAATTTTCTTTTGAAAGTATTACTTTCAGCCTATAAAATTTAAAATTATGAACCTTATCTACTGCATGTATGGCTAACGCCGACACAAGATTTCCATGTATTACAGACTTCTCATGTTCTATCAATCTTGTCTTCAATTTTCTTTTGGTTTCACCAATATATATTTTTTCGCAGTCCTTACACTCTATCCTATATACCACATTATTTCTTTCATTCTTTTCTAGCTTGTCTTTGTTGTTATAAAATTGTTTTAAAGTCTTATTACATTTAAAACCTATTTTAATATTGTGTTTTTTAAAAACATTTTTTATTTTATCTGATATATATGGTATATATATAATAGAGTGTTTATAATTTACCTGATCAGTTCTAGAATCAGCGTTAATCCTTTTTTGTCTTTTTTTATAATATATATTTTCCACATATTCACAAAAATCATCCGGATAACCATTATTTGTAGCTTTACTTTTTAGTTTTTCCATGTTCAATAAAATAAATGAAAAAAATATAACTGTGTTATTATTTTTTGCAAACAAAGAAAATCAACACCTATTCTAAAAGAGAATTAAGATCCTCGAAAAATAAATAAATAAATTAATATATTATTTATGTTATGGTGGATATCATTATTCTACAGTATCTTTTTTAATTAACAAATATTATTAGTATTAGTTTACTAGAAAATCATAAGATGATGTCATCTATTAAATCCGATGGAATGGAATATTTTTAATTATATGTCAGAGGGGTTGTTTTTCACCCCCTCGGGAATCGAACCCGAGAGCCAGTGACAGCAATCCGGTCCAACTTGCTCACCTGCGGGATGCGATCCTCTCTGACATATGTAATCGCGTAAAATATTTTACTCAAAGAATGTTATCTTAATTTGTAAAATTTCGCGATATAGTGATTCTAAATTTAAACATATAGCCATGCCATATAATTTAAATAAAGGTCGTTGAGTGTTTAAAATTTTGAAGAGATTCAACATTCAAATGGCAATGGAATGACTTTTCCTAATTTAATATGAAAGCTATTAATTTTCCGATGGTAATAGATTCAAATTTACTAGAAAATCATAAGATGATGTTATCTATTAAATCCGATGGAATGGAATATTTTTAATTATATGTCAGAGGGATTGTTTTTCACCCCCTCGGGAATCAAACCAGAGTGCCAGTAACAGCAATCCGGGCCATTTCTGCTGTTGCTGGCACTTGGGTTCGATTCCCGAAGGGGTGAAAACCAACGCCTCTGACATATAATTAAAAATATTTCATTCCATCGGATTTAATAGATGACATCATCTTTTGATTTTCTAGTAAATTTGAATCTATTACCATCGGCAAATTAATAGCTTTCATCTGACTATTAGTATATTTTACCTGCAGCCCGAGAAAATTTTTCTTTCTTCAAATGTGACCCGAGTAAGCCAAAAGGTATCCTGATCTAAATACTTAAATCTGATTTACGATTTTTCATGATAGAAATAGATTTAAATTTTCTTAGAAAATCATAAGAGAGTGTCATCTATTCGTTCCGATGGCATGAATTATTTTTAATTATATGTCAGAAGGGTTGTTTTTTACCCCCTCGGGAGTCGAACCCGAGACCCAGTAACAGCAATTCGAACTATTTGGCTACCCTGTGATGTGCGAACCCCACTGACATAAGTAAACGTTAAATATTTTACTCTAAGATTTAAATCTTCATTTAGAAAACTGGCCCGGATTGCTGTTACTGGCACTCAGGTTCGATTCCAGATGGGGTGAAAAACAACCCTTCTGACATATAATTAAAAATAATTCATTCCATCGAATCTAATAGATGATACTCTCATATGATTTTCTATTTTAATTTTTCACTTAATAAAATCTCCGCCCAAATAATGGAGTGAAGTTAATCGAATGTATGGAATGTGTCTCCCTTCTTGGGCGTCCGCCATCAATCTTGTTATCTGAGTGCTTGAGAATTGAGGCTTAGAACCCTCTCTTGCGAACAAGAGCGCTAGGCCCTAAAGCTTAACCAATGGGTCAACATAGGCATGGCTTAAAACCAGAAACGACCAACCCTTCAGCTTATTCGACAATCACCCGTCACTTCATTATGTTCCAGATTGTAACGGACAAGTTACATGGACGTAGAAACATTTTCCAAGTTTTCTAATTACTCCCAATGCAATAGATCTTGGACTCGTAGATTAGCTCCCGGCCTGGATCGAATGGTTTAATATGCTGAACGGATGTTCTGCAAATTCATTTCATTACGACAAGAAACTATTTATTCCTTAATATAATTTAACTATGGTTCAATATATTATTACATAGTGAATGTTAAATATCACAATATATCGGTTTCATTTAATCCTTGTTTTCCACATTGAAACATTATATATCGTTATATTTTAAATTTGTTTTAGTAATCAACTCTTAAATTTTTTTAGAATATTGTTCTACTTAAATATACCACCGAGTGACTGATTACACAATCATGAGAAAGTATACCTACTTGGTCAAAGCACATGGTGAATAAAATAAACAATACTATCTGTTATTTTTTTGTTTAATTTTCATCTAAAATAATATACAAGTTTAATGTAAAATTAAATTGGTGGTTAGATCTACAAGTAGCTGGCAGTGATCAAGTGATTAGTGCAATCAAATCCAGGTTCAAGATATAAAAATTTACAAAGTTTGTGAAACAGCACGGGTCGAAATGACTACAGATACATTTACATCTTCTTACATTCTCTCCATTGCAATTTTCGAGGGGGGAATTTTTTTACAGAAGTGGTTTCCCATTGCCTTCTCTCTGGAGGAATCAGATTTTAGCCGGTCAAATATTTGCATCGAGTCGGGCTTGAACCCGCACTAGCTTGATTAGAAAGTATGCACTTTAACCACTCGGCCAACCTGACTCCTTACATCTTACCTGAGTTTATTAGAGTATCATAAGCATTTATATAAGGTTCGGAAATATATAATATAATCGTGGACTCTTTGGCCACTGGCTGCTCGCTTCCGATTCCTGATTTCAGAAAAAGAGGATGACGAGAGTTGTACAACTGTACATTCATAATGACGAAATAGCTTAACTTTGGATGCTTTTAATTTGGACCTTATAAAAAATAGATGTATTATTATTTATTAATAATACAATAGATAATACGAATAAGAAAAATATTTACTATTTTTGAGTGAATTTTATAGTAAATTCAATATTCCGGCCGCCTAGGGAGCTTCACCCATTAGTCAGCGTAAAGAGTAATCATTTTTCATTTAAAATAGTCATTTCTTTTATTTTTTTACAATTACAAGTGAAAAATAAATAAATATTGTAGCTCTCGTCCTAAATCAAACTTGAATTTGAATTATTTTTTCATTTCGAGATTTTTAACTAATTCAATTTTTTTGCACCTATAAGAAAAATATTGAATTATAAAATAAAAATAAATAATTGTACTAATTAAAATCTTCAAAATGTAGTCGATGGACTCGATTTATGAAGTTGGTACGCCTGTATTTAGGCGACCTATTGCGCGCAGAAGAACGAAAGCTGCGTATGAGCTAGGCGAGTCCAGTCGTTGATGGAATGCTCGAGCTTATGGCGGCATCTAAGCTATCAAGCATGTATGAAAGGATAATTTTTGCATAAGCTTTAAATAGCTAGAGAATAGAAAAGGTAGAGTTTACCATATAAACATTTGAATTTTCTCGATTTGATGACTCATTTCCATTTTATTAATCTGATTTGCTTTTTACTTTATCCAATGGGAAGCATGGGTAAAGTATTGGAATCGGTCTCGCGCCAAGCGCGACTTCAAAGGGTTCTTAGGTAAAGACTACGGAACCTACGGTCTCAAAAAAGTCACAAATTTTTGTATTAAATCAGATTGAATTTTAGTACGTGACGGTTTTGCTGAAAATTACATTGGGCCTCGTCCAAATAGCCAGTGAATTTGATTACTAATAAAACAATAAACATATTTTAATATTTCAAATGACTTTGGATAAAGCCTAGCAGCTATCAATTGCAGTTTATTTCTTATAAATTAAATTAAGAAATAGATAAAAAATTGTTTTTCACCGCTGGGGTTCGAACACGGATTTCTGAACTCATCCACTGGGAACGATTTTTTTTCTATTTCATCATTTAATTTATAAAATTATCATTTAAGCCTTATTTGAATTTTCGCATCGTCGTCTTTTGAAGGGGAAGAATTATCCCCATGAAAGTGCCACTTAAAAAAGAGGATCAATAAATTTTATATATATTTCCTGTGGAGAAAAACTAAAACTAAAAAAAAAAACATCGTTACAGCCAATACAATTTGCTTAAATTATCGTATTGGATGCCCACTATTAGAAACCAATTTGTTTTTGTCTTACAGGTTCAGTGATTTATTATATGGGTAATAAATATAGGTATGCATGTTTACCATTTGACTAACAAGGTAAACTTTTGTAAAGAATCTTGATATAGCAGTTATAAAGTGCTTTCAAATGCCAAGTTTGCTTTTACTATACTTATTATATCAACTTAATATTATTTAAACTGCCTATATATTTTAATTATCTAGCCATTTTTATACGGTATTATATTCCTTCTAATACTTTCGCAATTAAAACTTTCTCTTTGTGTGGACACTGTCAAGTTTTGCACTTGAAATGAAATAGGTGCAATAACGTGTCTTTATTAAATGGCCCATAAGATTATTGGACCTGGCCTCAACCAATATATTAAATTGACCACAATCAATTTCTTTGCAAGTGGCCGAGGGGCGAGCTTCATAAATCGCTTCCGATATTTCATCCTTAATTCAGGCGACGCCATTGGTCATAATGGTCTTGTGTCCCTTCAAGCCCTCGGGGATTGAATTATTGTTAAGTAGAAAGCAGAGAGGAAGAAAAAGTCTCTTCAGCCATCTCCTCCCTGTCTATTTAGGGTGTTGTGTTGTGTGTTATTCATTGTCAAATTCCATTAAGATAATCATTAGTACCATGAATGGGTCGATTTTTTCTTCTTTTCAACCAAGGCGAATTCTTTCAAACTATTGCTTGTCATATATTTATCATATTTATATATAAATGATGAATTATATTCTCATATGAAAAGAAAAACTCTTCTCGCTTCTTACGTTTGATATTACAAGAAAAGAAAAAGATTGAATATCAGATCTCCAATTAATTTGATTAAAAAAAAAGTAAAAAGATACAAACAAAAATTACTTAAAATAAACAAATACAGTAACCCTTCTATAACACAGTAGATAGGCTCCTAGAAAATGCCGTGTTGTGTGAAACCGTGTTATATGAGACCCAGAGCCAGTACAAAAAGGAGGATTACGTTCCGAAAACTTATTAAAAACAAACATTTTTTTTAATTCCATATCCCTAAGCAACTTAATTTTTATTAAAAATAAAAATGTACTTATGTATAACACAAAACGAAAAAAAAACGAAAAAATTATTTTTTTTCGGGAGAAATTTTAGAGTAGATCTACTGTTGTTCCCTTATTTATGTGGGGAGGGGGAGTACTTTTGTTAAAAATTGGAGGTTACTTTTCATGAAACTGGGGTGGGGAGATGGCCCCCTTGGTCTAAAGCGATATGATTGAAGTCAGAATAAAAAATAATAATTTAAAATGAATCAAATTTCTTCTAGTGCTGTAGAAGTAGTGTTGTATAAAGGTTTTCGCAATTTATCCTATCGTTTTAGAGCGAATCCGTGTTGTAAGATGCCGTGCTGTAGGAGGGCTACCTGTTTAATAAAGTATTAATTGGTACTTACAATTCAAATATCATAGAAAATTATTATAATATTATATTTATAAAAGTAAAGATTTGAGCATCTTATTTTTGAAAAGAGTTGGAATGTTTTTCAAAAATGAGCTCGGGTTCAGATTATCAAATCAATTTTAAACTAGAAAGAATTTAATTTTAAGGACAGAATCTAAGATATTAATAGAAACATTACTCACACCCTCGAGACAAAAGCCAGCTGCACGGAAAGCAAGTTGGTTCTCAGGTTCGACTCCTGGGGGGATGAATCCCCTCTGATATCGCAATTTAATAACATTTCTATTAATATCTTAGATTCTGTCCTTAAAATTAAATTCTTTCTATTATATTTATATCTTAGACAATATTTCTGGACCGATGACACATATCGCAGGGCCGGATCATCGCATAGACAAATGAGACAAAGGGTCAGTCAAATTCTAGGGCCTGGTCAAACTGTCTATTTTGAAAAGATTTGTAAATAAGATAGTTTACTTTCTTTTCTTTTGAAAAATTTTAAGAAACTAAAAAATTTTAAAATTTAAAATATAAAATACTAGGTAGGTTTCACAAAATTCACAAACCTACCTAGTATTTTATATTTAAGATTTTAAGAAGTTTCAAAATTTTCTTTACTTTATCTATGTTTCACAAATAAGCCACATCATTCTCCCTTAACAACAGTTTACTTTTCTGTTGGATAACTGTAAATTATAAACAAATAAACAAAAATATGTGTGTAACCTTTACGCACGATTAAAGTTAAACTTTTTTGACGTTGTGGCTGATATTAAGAATAAATTAAAAATAACTAAGTCATGTTAGAATTTTGTTTTAGTTTTTCACATTATTTAGTTTTGTTTTATTTATTGTTTTATATTTTTTGTGTGGTATATTTCTTGTGGGAGAGGCAGAGAGGCCCGGTAAGATGAAAATGTCTAGGGCCCCAAAGTGGGTTGATCCGGCCCTGATTATAGACCCGCAGTTTAAAATCGAAAAAAAACTGACCCTTCAATTTATTAATTTCTGATCATTTTTGGTTTTACAAATTATACTTTTTGGGAATGCAGGGCCTTTTGTCAGGGGGGGGGGGTCTGGATTTGCCGCTGCTCCCCCCCAATGCTATTTAAAACAATTAAAGTGTGATAAAAAATATTAAATGGTTCATAACAAACAACCATATGGTTTTATAGCGTCAATAATAAATCATTTAAATTTTAACACTATTGTATTTTAAAATTACATTGCAAAAAATTTCCCACTTCCCAAAATGTGCCGTTTTTTAAAATTTTCCTTCGGGAAAATGTCCCCCCCTCCTAGATCCGGTCCTGTGGGAATGTCTTCTATTCTCTGAATATGTATAATCATTAAAGCATTGTAGGTAATATTATCAAAAGTTATTACCCTTTGGTGTTCAGTTTGAGCCGCTTTCCATTCCTCTTTAACTGTATTATCCGATCTGAA
Source organism: Forficula auricularia (assembly GCA_024734495.1). Classification (NCBI taxonomy): domain Eukaryota; kingdom Metazoa; phylum Arthropoda; class Insecta; order Dermaptera; family Forficulidae; genus Forficula; species Forficula auricularia. The sequence goes on along the minus strand of JALMQS010000853.1, from coordinate 485,223 downwards.
TGTATTGATGTTTATATCCATGCGTGACTGTTTCTGCAGACCTGACGGATATCGCCCATCTTGCCCCATGCGGTCTATGTTGGGTGGCTCCCTCTGAGTCGGGAGATATGTGCAGTGTCCACTCACACTCTCGATGCCACTTCTTAGTCCCTCTCTTGGTCTTCACGCCAATTTATCATCATTATGGTTGCTGTGCACACAGCCCTCACACATTTACAAACAACCCCAAAACACCCTCCCCAATCCGAGCTAATAAAATGATGCGTTGGCTTTTGGGGGCACCAGGGCAGGTGACCCTTGGCCCTTTTTCCCGCATGCCCCTTTCATTAATTATCAAACAACCTTAATTTATCTCCCCTCTGATCTTTCAAAAAAAATATTTATTAAAAATGATACGAATATCACAGTTCTCTCTTATGAAAAAGTTGTTTCAATTATTTATGTGAATCTTATAGATTTTCGATTACTGAAACCGAAAATGAATTCATCTTTTGCGTATCACAGAACATTTTTTCACAAAACAAGAATAAATTACTGCAAAAATATATTTTGGGCTTTAAAAATACTTTTATATCGTCGGCTTAGAGTGTAAACCTGCTAACACACAACAAGGATATTTTACAGGACAGACAAAAAACAAACAAAATTTAATATTGTTGTTAAGGAAAGAAACTATTCTTCATATTTTTTTTCTACAACTTACGATCGTAATTTTAAGTAGCAGTTTTACTTGGACGATGCTGCATCTCTTTATCTTTCGAACGGTATTAATATGTCATATTTGATAAAAAAATGGATTTAGCAGGTTTACACTCTAAAGCGAACATATGTCTTTTTATTTTACCATACAGGGTAAAAAAACATACAAGGCATTGTAATCGTGCATGAAAAAAGTGTTTTTTCCTTCATTTTTTCGAAATATCTCGGCAAAAACTATTTTGATTAAATAAATTAGGCAAAACCAGGCGTTTTGGTGTAAAAAAAAAGTCCTAATGAGTGAAAATACAAAGAATTATATTTTCCGAGATATTGGGTCTGTTTTTTCAAAAATGCAAAAACTAACCACCTAAAATGAGCGTAGGGAAGGGTCGTCAGCTCGTTTTAAATATAAGAGAGGGGCCAAGTGTATGTTAAAGTCTTGTGGATGCCACATCTGCTTATTTTTTATTTGTATTTAGTTTGAAAATTTTATAATTTTAATATTTTAACCCCCCTTCTCTTAATTTTTGCTTTCAACCAAAATTTAATCAGCTCTCAATCTCAATATAAAAATATATATATGTGAAATATCGATTTGATATTATTCACACTAGTTTTTGAGCTAGAGCGTACACAAAATTTGGCAAGATTCTAACTAGTAAACATAGATTTTGACAAAATAATTAATATCTCATAAAATATAATTTTTACCATGTTTACTCATTAATGTTTTTTTGTAGACCAAAACTGCATTTTTTCGCTCAATTGTTTTTTATCAAAATAGTTTCAGTCGTTTTTAAAATATTTCTAAAAAACGAAGCAAAAAAAACAAAAAAAAACGACACTTTTTTCATGCACAATTACAATACTTGACGATATGCATGTACAATATGGTAAAGTAAAATTGACATATTTTCGTGAATTTAATATTAGGCTCGCCTGTATAGACTAAAAAACAAAACAAAAACAAATAGTATCGACTGCGGCCTGGCTTCAAGTCGTAGATAGTGATAATTTATTCTAACTTACTAATAGAATCAATGAGACATATTTCATTTAAAAATAAGCTTAGGAACCTAATATATATATATATTTGTGAACATATATTGGGATGAAAATTTTGAATGATTTATAAATTATTTATTTATTAATTAATATTTTCTTAAAGATTTGTAATTAAGCGTGGTCAATTGCACTGTCCTCTCCTCCCTTCTATAAGGCCAATTTTTCCCATTACTCCCTCCCTCCCATATGGAGCCGCTTGCTCCTCAGTGCTCTGACCGCGTCCCAAACGTTTAAGTGTATTAAATTAATATATTTACCTGGAGACCGGCTGGTAGATGAAGATTTAATGCATAGGTAGGCCAAGGATAATGAAAAAAATAATTAAAAAAAAAATCAGAATAAAAAATAATTTAATGAAACTATTTGCATTTTCAATAATTTAAATACCTACCGATATTTTGGTGTATCTTCCCTTCTTCTCAGACTTTAGAAAGGTTTTTAAAGGAACTGCAACTACGTCCTTCTCATTTCCGTTATCAGTAGCTGTTTGGCGTTTTATTACCAGTAACCTCGAAAGAATTCCTCCAAAATGTCGTCTTTTAAAAGATTGCAATTGATCTTTCATCATATTATTTCACTCGGAATTCGTTTTATTAGTTTGGTCTGACTCTATCAATATTAACATCTCTTTTAAAATATTGGACCGTTTATTTCAGCTTTTTCAGTTTCTCGTTTCAAAAATTTTATAATTAAATTTTTTCCCAAATTTTGAGTCCGATTTCAGTTTAAATCTAATCAGATCTCAATCACAATAGCTATACAATAAAAAAACTACATATGAAATTTCATTGCAATTTTCTCTTATTAATAGAGCGTACACAAAATTTCCCAATTCTCTCACTCTAGACATCTTGTGCAAATAATTAATGTATCTTAAAATTTCATTTTTTCGTTCACTATTTAAGCATTTTTATAGACCAAAAAAATGCCGTGATTTTACTCATTTTTTTAATACATCTCTTGCCATTTTTTAGATATTTTGAAAAATGAAGCAAAAAACAACACTTTTTCATTTACGATTACAGTTCCACTATATCCCGCACTTTTAATTATCATTAAATTATTTAACCTTAATTTTTTTCGTTTTGCGATCCTCTTTAGGGCGTTTATAATTTCAAGTTTATTAATTCAATTGATTAGTAAAATTTGTTGAAAATATTGTATTCTTACATAATATAAGTATTTATATTTATTGGTTTGTTTTCATTTGTAGCAAAGTATCAATCCCAGTGCTTTAACTCCAGTGCTGGATTTTTTTCTTCCATCGTAGTCATCAGCTGCGAGGAGGCTCTTCATTTCGACCCCTAGATACCTAACAAACTAAATAAATTTTCAATAAAGCTTTTTTAAGATATATTTAAAAATTTTCTATTAAAATAAATAATTAAATAATTACGGCATATAATATATTTCTCTAATGTCTTTTTTTCAATTGGCTATAAATTTTTCCCTATTGATTTTCAAACAAACATAACAAAAGATGTTCAGAATTAAAAACTGCGTCAAATTTATTGATACCTCTCTGAGAAAATATTATGAAAAGAGAGAAAAGAGCTAAAAATTATAAATTAAACAAATATGGCTTTATTTTAAAGATATTACGATTTCCTCGGAACAACTGGAGCTAATAGCTTGAAATTTTGTAAGAACCTTAATTTTAAGAGAATAATGATTGAGAAAAATTCGAATTTCAAAATGGTGACACAAAGAAGATCTTATAAAATCTCATTTCCATCAGGTTTCCTCACGATTTTACTTCTTAAAATTAATCTTTAAACAAAATTTCAAGTTTCTTAGCACAGTAGTAGATAGGAAAATTGAAAGTTTTTTGCCGAGGGTAGAATAATTTTTATATATTGAAGGAGATATTAAAAGAGTGTGTCTTCTGCTGGAATTATAAATTTTATTTATAACGAGACTATAGTTTCGAGGGCTTCGCCCTCTTCATCAGTCTTAGAATTGATTCACAGGATTTAATGTATGAATCTCATTACCTAGTTCTGATGAAATTTTAATATCTTAAAGTGAAACCATGTTATCCTAATTTTTGAGTTGTTAGCTCTCTTCTAATCTTTTCATAAAATTCCCACAATAACATATCAATAAATTTGACCTAGGCAGTTATTCTGAACATCTTTTGTATGTATTTTCATTTTAAAATAAATAGCGAAAAACAACATTGAATTTCCTATTTAACAAAATAACGAGAAAACAGCCCCCAGTAAAATTAACAAATTAGTTATATAAAAGTATTTAAAATTTATGTAATTTATAAATTGAATGTAGATTTCCAATTATTTAGTTATTTTTATTTCTGTTTCATTTTCTATGGTGTTTCGACTAACCTTTTGTCGTATCTTCTTCATCTCATGTTGACTTCATTCTACTTGTCACTTACATCTGCACATCATAGCTACATATTCAAAATAAGTACTAAATCTATTTTATTACTAGCATGGCATTTAATTTAATATCTAGGGATCAATTAAAAAAAAATGGTATTTTTGTTTTAAGGATGTTTTCTCTTCCAGCGTTCCCCAAAAGTTTTAATTATAAATTAGAGAAATAAAATATGTATACCTCCCTATTTGATTAAATTTAAGTTTTCAATATAGAATTGAGAGAATTTAATTTTTTTTAATTCATTGTCATTTGAAATTCATATTAAAATTCAATTAAGTAATTTTACTTTTCAATATAAGTAATTATTTTTGAAAGAATAAAAATTTCATTTTAATCCAATTTTCCCAAATTTTTGCATTAATCCGATATATTTTTCCAAATTTAGATTTTTATTTAAAGTTCAATTCATATAGAACAGTAGGTAAATGAGGGATTTTCAGCATCCCCTTAAACACTTTTTTATGGAAATGTGTTCCACGGATCAAAGGAGGATCTTCAGGTGGCGGATTCTCTTCACAAAGTAAGACACTGTTTAGAATTGGTAGTTTTCTTTGGGTCTAAGATTGTCGAATATTAATATGTCGTTAGGGCTTTTTCTTTCAGGTTCATCGCCTCTCCCTCCGAGGGATCCGCTACAAAACCACTACAATTATTTGCATGAATTATTTTTTAAGATATTATACACTCAAATAAGTGGATTAGAATTAGCATTAGATTTAGGAGGGTGGGAGGGTAACGCCATGCCAACCTCGGGGATGCTAATCCGTTCTCTAGATGTTTATAGATACAGCCATCTACAAGAGCAGAGAGATCAAGTCGAAGTCTTCCGCAATGGAGTGCTGTAATTACTAAAGGTGAATATTGTGTTACACTTCATTAAAAACTTTTAGATAGAAAATATACTTGTTGTTATTTTATATTTTTTGGAATATAAAAAAAATAACAATTCAATTGTGTTTTTTGAAGAATTCGTTAAAAAGAAAAAAAAGAAAATAATAGTTAAATGTGTATACATTTTGATAGTTGTTACAACGCAACATAGAATGTTAATTCAATTGGTTATTTAGAAAGTCAAGTTTGACGGTAACACAAAAAGAGTAAAAAATATTAGCAAAATATATTAAAAATTAGTGTGACATTTGCTGCACTTGGTTTATTATTTTACTAATCCTTGGCTTCAATGAAGTCACGACACGTGAATTCATATATAAAAATATATTTTACATATAATAAAACAGCTTATACAAAATTTTTTTTTCTTAAAATTTTTATTAAGTTTTTATTGAGTTCTGTGAATTCAAATAATATCTGAATTTCTTTGTGGACCATTAAAATTATGAAACGGAGCACCACTGGTCCGCGGTCTACGGATTTGCCGGCCGCTACACTATAGATTAAATTTTCTCCCAATATAAGTTTTACATCAAGCCAAACTGCCCAAAATGCAATCTTAACATTAAAGTTCAACTCCCGAGGTGACAATCCCTCGCTTGATGTGAAATAAAACATCTAAAACGATCCGTGATTTAGCTCGGTAGTTTAAAAAAACAACAAATTTTTAAAAATTTTCTTAACTTAAACTTAGAATATCAAGTCCTTTATTAAATAAAAATAGTTTTTGATGATTTCTTCGGAGCTAAATTGGCAGTATAAGAAAATAATTAAAAATTGGCTAAATCAAAGCCCGAAGAATGCATTTTGAGTCTTTAAACAGTTCCAGTGCTGATCTCTTCTGAGATTTTTTGTTGTTATGTTGTGTTAAACCTACGATGTTTTAATAACACGAAATGTTAATTAAATGCACACAAGCAGAAATTTCTCTAGGGGAGTTTCAACTTAATATTTAATTTAATATACTAGTATATATACTCTTTAACAAAATATATAAAATTTTAAAATATAAATATTGGTATAAACTATAAAGTACCTAATAATAAATAAAATTTAACGTATTCTGCAAGTTATGAGGTATGGTTTGCTGCCTGGCTCGCAGTTTGGAGTTTTTTTTTAATGATACTGATGTATGAGATACCTAAAAAAATGCCGCTCTCATAATAGGCCTAGATTGGCCCTTGCATTGTGAAAAAGAGAAGAGATTTTATTGACTGGGTCGGAGTTGAATCTAATTGTGAATGCGGGCTCATGAAAAAGCTGAATGTTAAACGTCGCAGGAAAGAACGGGTGCAGTATTTGATTTTCAGTGCCTAAAGACCATAGAGATAAACGATTTGATGAAAACGTTGGTTCGATTCCTATCAATTTTGACAGCGAAGGGATGCCCGGCGTTCAAAAATAGGGTGTTTCTAAAAAATTAAGTTTAAAGAGTGATTATTGACTTAAACTTATTAAGAGCAAACACCATGGTAGTATCTATAGTACAGAGAAAGGGCGGAAACTGTTCTAAGGTGAGCCAGGGAATATGGCCGGGTGTCTTATTACTTTAATTCTTCTCTTCTGAATTGGATCCAAGGTGTTGATTGGACGGAAAAGGATCTGAAGAGAAAGCCGAGGTTGCACGAAGAGCAGGGGAATCCTCTCAAGGAATTTTGTAAAATATATCTTTCAAAGTTTAAAAATTTTTTACTTTACCAGCCAGGCTATGGTCAAGTATTGTAATCGTATATGAAAAAGTGTTTGTTGCTTCGTTTTTTCGAAATATCTCAAAAACACCTAAAATTATTTTGATAAAAAATAAATGAGCGAACCATGGTGTTTTGGTCTACAAAAAATTTTAATGAGTGAACTTCGAAAAAAATTATATTTTAAGAGATATTAATTATTTTATCAAATTTTAGTGCGTTAGTTAGTAAGTTAGGAAATTTTGTGTGTGCTCTAGCTTAAAATCTAGTGCGAATATCAAAACCACTTATATTTTCAGGTTTTCTGTAAAAAATAAAACGTTAATTGATTATTCCCGAGCTTTCAATTATTCATTTGATCTTCTCCAGGGTAAAGCTCGGAAATAAACAATGAAGGTGTTATTTTTGGCACAAAACTTGATACTCTTTGAACATCTTTATATTTTACGGGCTATCTAAAAATTCAAACAGAGAAAATATTAAGTTTTCCACTAATTCAAATGAACCATGTATGAGTATATACGAGTATATGTTTCGCTATCCTGTTTATTATTCTAAGATTCAAACTAATCTAAATTTGCTATTTCATTTTCTAATTCCTATCGGATATTTTTTTCTCCAATATAAATCATTACTAGTTTTGCAAGTTGTCTGTTTGGGAAGATTGCAATCAATGCTAAACAATCTACTACTACGGAATTCAATAGCGACGAAACAAGGATTCAGTGATTGTTCATTGCATTCCTGGAAAGTTATTGTTTCTATACTGTATTATTTTGCTATTGTTATCTATACCTATTGTTTGATATCTCTCCTAGTTTTACATTCATTATTCGTATTAGACGCAGACAAGTTTCCTGTTTAGATTTCGTCAAAAAAGAAAAAATCTCCATTTTCCTAATTAAACAATTTCATTATTCATTATGTTAAAAGAGAAAAAAGGGAGAATGAGAGAAAAAAATCCACGAAACTCAATTCATTGATTTGGATCTAACGCAACGGAGCCAACTTAATCGTGGTGCTACTTTAAAAAACCTCCGCCTCCCGAACTTTTGTCTTCGCCGGGCTTTGATGATGAACCACATTGCCAACGAGATGGCGAAAAACCTCCCCAGTCTCCTGAATTCTATCAAAAGTCTAGCAGTCCGGGACCGAATTAACGACCCCACCCCGTTAATGAGTCCAAGTAAATGAAGAATAAATTTTTAACGATGCCTGATATTCCGGTCCTGTCGTGAATAATTATATTAAAGCCTATCCAATCACCTCGCAAGAATCGTCTTCTGCTCCAATGGAACTTTTGATTTATTTCTCATTTACGTTCTTTTTCTACAAAATCGGCCGAAGCAAATCAAGCTAATTTCTTGAATTTCATTTTTCGTTGATAACTCCTCGACAATTGAATTTCTATTTGCGCCTGTTTTATTCCAATGATTAAATTTTTAAACATCATCAATGATTGGAAAAAGCGGAAACAGTTTTCTCAAATTTTTTTCGCCTGATTAATTTTTTGTAAGTAAAATTGTATCTATAAACGAAATTTTCTCTGGAGAGAGACGGACTGGTAGAAATTTTAATTGAATGTAATGGAAGGCAGCCCAGAGGTAGTGAGGAAAGAAAAAATTAACACATTTAAAATAAGGTGTAATTGATTGGAATCCTTCCTCCTTTCCTTTCAAACCGACGTTTCGGAGGATTTTTCCCTCCTTCTTCAGGGTTTCAAAGGGTCAATGAATGAAACAAATAAAATGTTTCCTTCTTCTGAAGAAGGCGGGAAAAATCCTCCGAAACGTCGGTTTGAAAGGAAAGGAGGAAGGATTCCCATCAATTACACCTTATTTTCTATGTGTTAATTTTTTCTTTCCTCACTACCTCTGAGCTGCCTTCCATTCAATTGTATTTATAAATTTTTATAAAATTTATAGACAACATAGAACATACAGGGTAGGGCATACAAATCTACCACATTTTGATAAGATATAAAAAATGAAAAAATTTAACTAGAAAAAATCTGAATATATTTTTGAAAAGAACACAAAATATTTTTTTAAATGTGTTTTAAACATTATCAGTAAAAAATCAGTAAAACGGGACTCTATCAGTGCTGCGGCGAGCTTTTATTCGAATGTACTATTCATTTTAGGAAAATGTACTGTAATGCGTTAAAAAATCGAATCATTTTATTATTATTATTATGTCTAAGAATTTTGTGTGGTTTTAAATCCAAAAATGTTTGAAACACTTTTGAAATATTTATTCTTTTAGAAATATATTATATATTTACTCTTATAGAACTGGGCAAAGTGATAATATATGTCTCTCACTAAAACTTTAAAACCCTTTGGTAGTTTTTGACCCCATATGAAGAACAAAGATTAAAAGAATGGGATGTGCAACCTACAACAATTATATGTGGATGTTCTTTTAACACAATACTTTGAGCTCCATTTAATTGTCCCATCATAGTCGCACAATTATCTGCATCTAATCCAGCTAAATTTTCTAAATTAACTCCCAAAGAAACTAAATAACCTCATAGAACTTCATAAATACCCGTTATACTTACTAATGATATTTTGAACCTTGAATTTTTTAGGACTGTAATAATATTTAAAGAATTTGATGTCGGTTCTAGGTGAAACATTTTAATAGATAATAAGTAAAAATATATTTTTCTAGGTGGATTTCACAAATAAAAGGACTGTAATGTATCATAAATGTACTACCTTTAAGATATTTTATGGAATATACTAGAATCTAAATTATTTTAATGTTAATGTACTATTGTGCTTTTCAATTAAAAATGTACTGTAAATAATACATCTGTACTGTAACGTCAGCACTGGACTCTATTAGTTTCGATATGTCTACCTCAGAGCACTGTGGCTCGTAAGCTGAAAGATACAAACTTGAAATTTACAAGTTAGTATATATTTTATTTTCTCCGAAATTAAAAATTGTATTAAAATTTTAATTAAACGATTATTGGGGGGAGGGTTCATTTTTTGGGAACAAAAAAAAATATTATGAGCTGTAAAATATCCCTGTAAAGATCTTTTTAAGTAGAATAATGCTAAATTTTTAAAAACTTAAATCATTTTATAATGGCACTGTGAGAGGACTCCAAATTTGCAAATTTTCGGCGATTTTGTACATGTCAGTGTTTGCAATTGGCTTAACTTAAAATTATGAACAAATTCAAAAATTCTTTCAATATCTTCTTATCACCAACAACAAATCAGAACAAATTTGATTTCTCAACTATTTTGGGAATTTAAGATCAGAAATCTCTGTATACGAGTCTGACTCGCACTTGTCCGATTTAAAATATTTGTGTGTATTTCCGATAAATTTTCAAATTCAAACTTTTTAATCCATTCTATATCTTCAAAAAAGGAGGAGGTTCTCAATTCCACTGATTTTTTGTGTCTATGTTACCTGATATCTTCGCCAATTGTGAACCGATTTTGATGATTTTTTTTGCATTGGGTTCAGTCTAGTTTCCGATTAGTCCCGTTTTTTTTTCATTGATATTGAACCTTTTTTGCTATGTTTGTTTAGGCATAACTTCTTTGTTAATGAACCGATTTCGATGATTCTTTTTATATTGGAAAGAGGCTCCCTTAGGGGTAGTCCTATATAAATTTGGTCAAGTTCTGATGATATGATCAATGACGAATTAATGTAAATATCCAATTCTTATGAGCAAATAATCGAGATTATAATAAATAAAATCTTTTATAAAAAAATCAATATTAAAACGTTCATTTAAAACCCGAAAAACGTTTCTAAAGAATTTCTATATTTATGAATTTAATTTTATTACCATTTTCTGATTCATTCGCCCGACGCTTTCTCTTACGAGATGCATGCAAGGTTTTATATTAAGTCACTATTAATAAAATCACTAAAAAGAGAAAAATAAAAATAATTTTTATAAAAAAAAAAATAAAACAACAAATTAAATACAACAAATAAAATAATAAAACTCAAAAATAAAATGAAATGCACTAAAAGGTATAAAATAATTATCTAATTTAGTTACAACTAAACGACGAAATATTTACATGAAATCACTTTTATGAAGTCGGTGCAAACTATATAAGCGAGCGTACCCGGCAATCGTACTAAGTAAAATCCGTCGAGTTTGATTCATCAAATGTATATGTTTGACACCGACTTCAAAAAGTGATTTCATGTTAATATTTCGTCGCTTAGTTGTAAATAAATTAGATAATTATTTTATACCTTTTAGTGCATTTTATTTTATTTTTGAGTTTTATTATTTTATTTGTTGCATTTATTTATTATTCAATAAGGATAAGTAAATAAAATTGATTAATCTATTTTTAAAATGATTATTTACTTATTTTTTCGGAATCTCAACTTTGATGGGAATATTGTACTTAGTAAATCGTACCTATTTTTTGTTAAATAAAAATTTAATTAGTAAAGGAGTTTAATAATTGGAAAAAGAATTGGAAACGATGAAACAATCTATTCTCTCAATAACATAAAATGATAATTTTATTATGCTGTTCTAATACTATCGTATAATCCCCTATTTGATGATATAATTTAATTGCTTGTCGTCCTACAGTTCGACGCGGTCTAATTTCAGCAAATCTGGTTCTCTCACCTTCGGAGTGAACAGATTAATTATATGTAGGTATATAGAATTGGATTAATATTGATATTCCATTGAAGACAGTTTCTCGAATCCAATTTCCTGTCCTTTCTCTCTGATTATACTAAATTAAACATTTCATTTCAAATTGAATACAATTCTTTTCAATGAGAGACTGAGATGTCAATCTTCATTAATAGTTTTTATACTAGATCTAAATTTCAAATCAATAGGCAGGAGTTTTTGTAATTTTTTCGCATCCAAAGTTAAATCAAAATTATGTCCATAGTATAGTTCGTAGGGATTTCAAGCCCCTTTAAAATTTTGATAAACATATTATTTATTATTCATAATTTTCCACGGAAATTATTAAAATATTTTTAATAATGATCAGAAATTTATAATTCAAAGCTCAATTAAAGGGGGAAACAAGCAAAAAATATTAAGGATATGGTTATTTCATACTTTCCACGTTTGTTTGTTTTCCCCCCTTCGATTGAGCCTTGAATTATAAATTTCTGATCATTATAAAAAATATTTTAATAATTCCCGTGAAATATTATTATCATCATCACCATAATTTAATATTAGCTTTAATTTCAAAAATATTTTTCTATTTCAAATATTTTCGTTAATAATAATTTATTAATTCACTTTTGAAGATATTAATTAACTAATTTTATAGAGTTTTAATGAGAATTGATATTTTATTTAAATCACACACAATTAATTATAATTATTTAATGAACACAAAAAAATAATACAATATAACTATGGCGTTTCGATCGGCTTATTCTGTGATCGTTCTCAAGTATGAGCAGATGAGCGCCCACTCCAATTTCAGATTAAGTTTTAATGAGATAAAAAATTAATATTTAATTTATTAAGTTAAAAAAATCTAATGTAATTTAGAAACAAACTACCCAACATGAACAAAATAGATCGATTTTATACCAGAAAACAGTTTGTTGGTATTTTAACAACTAATTATTATATATTAAAAATTGTTAATAAAAAAAGTTAAAAAAAAACACGAATGAAACAAAACTTTGAATTATAATAATTTGAACTTGATGATTTTTGGCAGATTCACTGTCGATGTCATGAATCTCATTGTCTATATCTCAAAATTATTGTTTTGGACATAATTACTTTGCTTCAAGGTCGACGATATCTGGGGGCACGGCAGTGCCCCAGCCAAGCTCGACCAGACTACCCTTTACAGGAAACAACTCAGGCCATTTTGACGCCTCTGTAACTTCGTAATGGAAACGTCTACATGACTGAAATTGTTTTCCAGAATACTGGTCCATAAGCTTAACTAAATTACAAAATTTCATATTTCTACTGTTTATACCATCCAAGTTACAAGAAGCCAAAGATAGGCTTTTTCGTCACTCACTGACTCACACACTCATCAAAATTCTAGAGTACTTCCGCTATCCCTAGAATGCTGAAATTTGGCAGGCAGCTAGAGTTTGGGGTACAATTAATGGGAAAAATCCAAAAATCGAAACTTTCCCTTCTTCAGGACCTAAAATGAAGGGGTGAAAGTTATAGACTTAATTAACATATACTAAAAATTCAATGAACCTAGAATGCTGAAATTTGGCATACTGGTAAAGCTTGACACATTAATAAAGGACCAAATTGAAAAATCGAAACTTTTCCTTTTTCAGGGCCCGAAATGAAGGGGTTAAATTTATAGGATAAATCCAACTTACAAAAAGAAGTGAAATCTCAACAAAAACACTTGTGTAAAAAAAGGCCAAGTTAGATTAATAAAATCCGTTTACCAAAAAAGGTAGTGAGATCTAATGTGCTGCCAAGTTCAACATCATCAATTTATTAAATTAGTCTAGAATATATTAGTAACTTCAATTATAACGCATGTTTTTAATTTCACATGTCCCTCTATATTTTTTATTGATTTCACATTTTTAGTTGAAATTATTTTCATAAAACTTGGATTTTACGCATTATTATGTATGTCACGAATTACTAGTTACCATATCATGGGATCTTAATAAGAGGGGAGTGGTGGAGGCCCTATCAAACAATAATAATAATAATTTAATGCGTAAATGCCAAGTTTTAGGAAAATAATTTCAACTAAAAATGTGAAATCAATAAAAAATATAAGAGGACATGTGAAATGAAAAACATGCGTTTTAATTGAAGTTACTAATATATTCTCGACTCATTTAATAAATTGATGATGTTGAACTTGGCAGCACATTAGATCTCACTACTTTTTTTGGCAAACGGATTTTATTAATCGAACTTGGCCTTTTTTTACACAAGTGTTTTTGTTGAGATTACTATGTCATTTAGGGAAAGCGGTGTTGGTTTATAGTGAAACATATTAAACACACGAGTTTTTAAAGGGATTATAGTGGTGTTGCACAAGTAAAATAAAAATTAAAAAAATTAAAAAAAATTAAATTATATTTTTGGAGTTTTATTTAATACTCTATATATATTTCGGGTTTTTAGCCCATCATCAGGAGTTTCTGTATACGAAAGTCAGTCTTTTGTAAACACAAACTCCTGATGATATATATAGAGTATTAAATAAAACTCCAAAAATATAATTAAATTTTTTCATTTTTATTTTACTTGTGAAACACCACTATAATCCCTTTAAAAACTCCTATATTACTATGTATTGTCCATCCATATCATTGCGAGTAGTTTGTTAGGACTCGATCAATTATAAACGTGCCTGGCCTACTTTATAAAAAATTCAATTTTTAAATTTTACCTGAAAATCAAGACTAAGTATTTTAAAATAAGTAACATTATTGACTAAATTCTATAGATAAGATAAAGCGTTGTACTATTTGTGTTTGTTTTTTTATTTCATACAAAAATTGATGAGATAAACAAGTGGAATACATTAAATTTAACTTTTCTATACAAACCATACATATATATGTAGGGATTATTCTAGGTGGCTTAAACCAGGTGAAGAAAGACACAAAGTATTTTCAATAATAATGGTTTATTCGATGCTTTTCAATAATAATTATATAACAAAATGCTTTATAAATGTAGAAATAAAACTGGAGATGTTCGTGTATCTTGAGTAGAAAAATACTTCTTGAAACTTGCTGGTTAAATCTTCGGTAAACATATACTTGATGAACTGAACTAAACTGAACTGAACTGATGGATGAACTGTTCGTGTCGGAGGGGAAATCGTAACTAACTGACTTCAACTTGGGAGACGATCTTTATAGAGGCCGCGTTGATATCTGGGGCTCCTGATGATAGGTCCTTATTTCGGCCAATCAGCGCATTTGTTATTATGGCCAATCAGGGACTAGCTGGTCGTGCGGCGACGATTTTGACTTGTAGCGTGAGGGGGCGTGCGTGCGCAATTCGAGGGGAAAGCTAGCTCTTCGCTGGAGGGGGTTGAACGGGTGCAGATTGGGGTGGTGGAGCCACTGGGGGATTGCTTGCTTACTTGGGGGTTGCGTGGAAATCTTACTGAAACTTGGCAGTGCGTTGCCTGGTAAAATCTGCCAGGCTGCTGCTCAGATTGACGGAGACGAGAGGTGGCTGGAATCAGGGCGGTGTCATGGTATGTAGGACCAGGGCAAGTTGGCTTGGCTGGATCCCACATATATATATATATATATATATATATATATATATATATATATATATAAAACATTCATTTTAATTTCTCTCTTTCTCTCTCTCTTTTCCTTTTTTCTACCTAGTTCCCTTTATTCTTTAATCATTAAATTTTCTCTACACCCACAAAAGACCAAACAAGATCACAATAGAGAACTATAAAAATTTCAACCCCTCCCTCAAATTTATCGAAATGTAAGAATTAAAATATTAATGTGAATTACTAATAATAATTAGATTATCTTTAAAAACCTGAATTCCTATTTTGCTTTTGTCTACCTCTCGCCCTCTTATTTAAGTAAGAAAGTACTTCACATTTACAATTTTATTTACATCTAAATAAACTTGAGATCATAATTCTTCCTTTTCTTTAGAGATTTATCTAAATCAGTCTAAATTCATTTCCTTTGAATTTGCTCTTCTTTGAAATCACCCATGGAAGGAATTTCTAATGAGTTGAAAGAAATTATTCTGATGAATAGATTATAAAGTACAAACGAATTCACGAAATTTTTTTTATATATTTTTCAGAAAAACCTTCAAATCTTAGCTTTCCTGAAAATAAAAAGATTAAGCAGGGGCTGGATTAAAGTCAAAAGTAAATGGGGACTAAGATCATCAAAGATTGAATAGGATTTGAGAAAAATAATCTAGAGAGGGAATTTCAAAGCGACCTCCATGTTATTTAAAAGAAACATAGCTACCGTTTTATTTGAATATTAATGTAATTTTATCAATCCTATGAATGGTGCAAATGGTATATTTTCCAATAGGATCATTCTTCCATGCAATTAATTCCTTTTAACCACTTTGTTAGAGTAGTATGGATAGTGTATTTGTGTCTATGTTGAGTCAGGACCGAATCTAGGGAGGATGCTTCCGGGGGCTACCTACCCCGGGCGGCAAATTTTAAGAAACGGCAAATTTCGGGAAGAGGAATTTTTTTGAGATTTAATTTTAAAATACAATTGTGTTAAAATTTTGGGACCGTCCTAGGGGTAGTTTAAATGATTTATTCTTGAAGCTAAAAAACCATTTGGTTCTTTATTATAACTGATTTACTATTTTTTATCATACTTTACTTGTTTTATATAGAGTTTGAGGGAGGGGGGGGCAGCTGCAACCCCCCCCCCTGGCAAAAGACCTAGATCCGGCGATGTGTTTAGTTGACTATTTTTAAAAGACTTAGCTAAAAATGTCCGAAAGACAATAATACATAAGATGAATTAAAATTATTCTAGAAGCTGACTCATGATAGATCCCGAGCTTATTAGGAAAAACAAATAGAACGACTAAGGGATTATAATAAAGCGTTTTTGTTTTTATGAAAGTTCTTTCTTTAAAATGCAAAAACACGCTCACCATATTTAGTATACTCCCTTATTTACTTCAATGAAATAAAATCAATAAGTGTTCTTATGTTCACTGTTGAGACAATCTGATTCCCCTGCTTCTAGAAAAATCTCATCCAAATCCAAAAGTATTACAGGAAACAGGATGTAAAGAGGAGCCAATTTGGCCTTTGTATATAGTTGTATGTATAAATGTTTATACGTATATCGGTTGTGGCTTAGCTGATTGGTTTGATTCCGATTGGTCAGTCTCCTCCTGGTTATTGGCCTCTTCATTCCCTTAGGCATCAATCGCCTCTTTCATGCAGGAAGTCAAATCAAGGGCTCGAAATCAAAAACAACACCCGAAATCCGCGCTCGTTTAATTTATGAGTGAGCTCTGTAAACAAACTACGAGACTAGATCTATTCATCAGACGGGTTTCCGTTCATCGTCATATATTGGACCTCCCATTACTTAATGAAATTCCATCATCAAACATGATTATCATTTGAAATGTATTAGTATTTGAACCAATAGAAAAAAGAAAACGATCTTTCTAATTGATTTCAAATTTTATTTATTAGTTTATAGCAATTTGCCAATCGTAATATAAAAATATACACAATTTGGCATATTTATAATATTAATAAAGATATTTCTGGTTTCACAAAGATACTACATTCAATGATGACTGATACTTTTTGAAAATCCAAATTTTATTTTGTATAGCGACTGGAATTTAAATAATAATCTTCTCTTCTTTTTCTACCTTCAATCTAAAAAGGTTGTTTTTTTCTAGTTTCTATTGTGAAATTAACGATTTCAATCTGTGATCGTTTTAACTCCAGTTCATAAAATTGCCGAATATCTTTGCCTTAGTCTAGAAGTCATAGTCGGTTTGTATTAAATTTGATCAAGGAGGGGTTAAATGTTTGAAAATCGTGTTTTGAGCAAATGAGGCTTTAATGGGGACTATTAATAAAGCAAATATGTGTTCTAGATTTTGGTGTAAAATATTTATCAAAATTGTTAGAAAAAGTAAAAACTGTTTTCATCTCCTACTACGTTAACAGCGAATTTAAATAATTTGTAAATTTTCCGCTAGCCAATGGGTTTCGTATACAAAGCTGAATGAAACTGGACAAAGAGGCACATATTATTAATAAAAACTTTTGAATCAAATTACATCCCATTAGCTGCATCTGCTCTATATAACAAGTTCATGTTTTCTGAATTTTTACATTTTCCAATTAGAAATTGAGAAGCTAGGATTTGCCAAATAATAATAATTTTTGTTTGTTTTTAAAATACAAAACATTAATTTTAACGCTTGAGTTATTGTGAGTATCGGAATTCAAACAAACACACAAACAAACACATAGACAGAAAAAATACTATTGAAAATTATTTTCCCTCAGATTCAGATATTTTACACAGAAATTCAAAAAATCACATAAAATAAGAAAAAAATTGAAAATTTTCCAATAAATTAATTACTCCGGTTTCCTCGCCCAACAGGGAATAAACCTATATCTACTCTTATTAAACGAGCAAAAATTGTATATTTATTTGTTTGTATATATATTTGTTTATTTGTTTATATATATGTATCTTGGTTCTATTTTGAAAACGGCTTTCATAATCAAATTAATTATTCACAAGTAGACAAATCCCATTCTTAGGGTTTTAAAAAAGGTTTCCCTTTTCCTTTTGTGCTCAGACAGACAATGGGTCGGGTAAATCCTTTATTCTCAAAAGCCTTGAAGAAGTATTTTAACATATTTTGTTGTCCTTAAACGTTAGAAATATTAATAAACGTTTTATAATTGTTTTTATAATGAACTTTATTTATTTAATAGAATAAAAAATAATCAAGAGCAGGTCTCAATTTTCTGAAAAAACAACACATTTTGATAGGTTTTATTTATTAACAATTGGATGAATAAAAATGAATCATATGGTTGAATCAAAACAGGTGCAGGAGGTGGGGCGCAGTGGTGGGTGATCCGGGGGTAGGGCGAGCTTTCGGGGGTGGGGTCGAGCGGGGTTGAGGTGGAGGGGGGGGGGGTGTACAGTGGGCGAATATTATATATATATATATATATATTTTTTTAATTTGAAAGCGGCTCTCAAATAAAAATCGACCTTTTAATCAGAATTTTAAATTAATTTAAAAATAATATTAAAATAAAGCTTTTAACTGAAGGAAGAAGTTACCGAGCATCGCTCGAGTGCCTCCAGGCACTAAGTAAATTAATCTCTAACCAGGAGTGGGCTGCCAAATTTTGAACAAGCGGCTCGCTATTATTTCGAAGCAAAAAAAACGGTAAATGAGTACATTATCTTCATTTATTTTTGTATAGTATAAAATATATAGTATATAGTTATATATAATAAAACAAAACATATTTTGCATAAACATAGTATTAAAATGGCTTATTTTTTGGTTTTAGGGGTAATTTAACAAGCGGCTCGCCTAGTTTCAAAAATTTTAACAACCGGCTCACGCGAGTCGGTTCCAACCCACCCCTGTCTCTAACAGATATAAATTGAAGTAATATTATCGTAATACTCATTTCTTTCAAATTAAATGAAGTATCTTCCTGTCCTTTAATTACAAAAAAATCCCCTTAATCCACTTTTTGAACATTATCATAGAGATCCTCATACCGTGAAAGTTATCAAGATGGCCAGGAAATCTTAAACTTCAAAACTCTGACAATCTTATATTTTAATTACTTTAATTGCTTTAATTATTTAGTTTGAATTTCCATTAGCACCAGACTTTAAACACTTTTCTATTCATTTAAAAAGAAATGAGATAAAATAAATAGATCTTGACGATACGTTAAAAATTACATTTAAAATTTAGGTGACGTGAGAAAAATATATTTTAGAGAAACTTTGATCTTTAATCAGTTAATGGTCGAGAGTCGAGAGCATAATCATTATTTGGTACGCTTAGAGATAAATTAATTAAAAATACAAATAAATGCTCATTATGGTTAAAAATGTCTGAAACTTGGAGAGAGATAATTTTCAACCATGATTTTATTTCTGTTTGTGTGTCCCTCTTTTTATAGATATCCACGGAAAGTGGCAGAAAGTTCGTTATTGTGTCAAAATGTTTGTATTTTTATTACCAAGAGCTAATTATAGATTTATACTTTCTAGCTTTAAAGCTTCACGTACAAAAATACAGAAAACAATTTTTTGAATTGATTTTATTTAGTTTTTAAGGCAATGTCATAATATAATTATAAATAACAATTTATTTTTAAATTTTCTAATTACTAAGGCTTTTCTAGCGTACCGAGTCTTGAATAAATACGCAGTTAGAGAGTCCTCCATTAGAATCTGATCTAAGGAAAATAAGTAAAAAGGGTGCGAATTTAACCATCTTTCTTCATTTAGAGCTAAGGGTGCCGAATACAAGTTCACACTTGTTCCAAATACAAGACCACACTTGTTTCAGAATATTAGGGATTAATTTCTTAATGTCTATTATTCTAGGAATGGCCTTTACCCCTTTGAACTTGGACCAACACGATACTTGTTATATGGAGAGAAAATACTCAATTGGATGTCATTAAAATTCAGAAACAAATGTAAAAAATGGATTATGTACTTGCTGCTGCGCTATAGGCTATAGCTGAGAGCTTTCGAGTTTTTGATTTGTCTATCTGTTTAGGTAGAATCTCGTAATCGAATTTTGACCAACTTCTATACTTAACCGGCATACTTGGAAATTTACACACATACTTACGCATCTACAATGAGAATACAATATTTTGCCAATTCTAGAAATTTATAGGAAAAAAATATATTAAAAATACACACTTTTATTTTAAAATTTGATTACAATTAAAAAAATATATTGACGGTTCTGTTAAGAAACATCAAATTTCGAATATTGCTGGAGGAGAGAAGATGGAAGTATCTTATATGTTTCCTTTGTTGATCCTTTTAAACATTTAAGAAAGAGAGAAATCATCCTAAACGTTTTTAAGAAGATAAAAATAACTTTCCAATAAATTTATTTTATTCGGAATTATATTTTTCATTATCCTTGGACTAGACAGGTGGATTAATGGAGAAACAGTGGAACCAAGTTAAATAATACAGTCTAAAAATGTAATTTAAGAGTAATTTTTAAATAAATAATTTTCATACGCAACTTATGACTAAAGATAAAATCATAGGCGCTTTTGCTTTAAATAAAATAAAAATTGCCTTTGCTTTTATTTATCATATGCTGTGGGTGAGCATTTTTTTGATACTGAAGAAAATTTATTTTCTACATTTTAGAACATTTTCAAAAACATGTCTTTTAAAATGTATTTTTATTATATAATATTTTTTTTTTATATTCAACGCCTGACGATGCAACCCGCAATTTAGAACGTTCTCAATTGGGAAAACCGACAAAATTTTAATTAATCTTTCTCGTTCTTTCTTACTTTATTCGACGTAAGCATGAAAATGGGCGTTAAATAAATATTTCTACGAATCGCAGAGTCAGACTTTCAAAAAAAGGTAAATCTTTCTGTATTTTTAAATTTTCCTAATTGTGCTTAGCTAGAAAGAATTCGAAATGAGTAAAATGATTTTTTGAAGCCTTTTTAATTAATTTTTTATTTATTTCTTTTTAATAAACCGAAAAATCCTCAAAGATTAAAAAATATCAAAACTACTCTGCTTTGACTATTAACGCTAAAAGCGTTAGGTAAATAATGAACATGGAATTCAATTATTTTTCTATTAAATGCATAAAAACATTTATCAGATAAAAAATATTACTCTCTCTCATCTCGCAGTGTTTCCAAGTGACAGTAAGCGAACTCTTAGATCCAAAGCTATGTGTTCCTTTTATTATTATTACTATACAACAAATAGAAATGTTTAATTTCCTGTATAATAAGTTAATAAGAAAATTAGAATCATTATTGAATTATTTTCAGTATGTTGATCATTTTTTTCTAATCTCCCATTAACTTAAAATTAACGTAAAAGAAATCAATATCCAACAATATTCTACTACTTGCTTACTTTATTAGTTACTTGGGAATCTTAGCTTGCCATGTACGTATATTAGAAATGAAATAAACCCTATAAATATATTAAGTGACTTTTTGGACTTTAGATAGCTTATAGTAAAAGTTTAAAATTTATCAAAATTAATAAAAATTAATAAGTTGTCGTAGGGAAATAAGGACAATAGCTTATGCAAATATTTTTTATTTTATGCCAAAGTTTGGTCAACTTTGTTGACTTCCTCAGGGCTCAAACAAATTAACTTCTTTGCATATTTGTCATTTTATAAATAATCATTCTTAGCAAACACATATAGGCCAGTCATCGAACAGATTGAAAATATTTCCTTTTAGATTTAAATTTTCAATCTATTCGATGACTGACCTATATGTGTTTGCTAAAATGAATATTTATAAAATGACAAATATCTAAAGAAGTTAATTTGTTTGAGCTCTGAGGAAGTCAACAAAGTTGGCATAAAAAATATTTGCATAAGCTGTTGTCTTTATTTCCCTACAATAACTTATTAATTTAATCGATGGACATAAATAATCGGCGGCCCTCTTGCTAGCCGGGGGGGCATGCCACCTGGACCCCCAGCTCACGAACCCCATCTCACCCCCCACCACACCCAGTCCAAAAGAAAGAATTTTAATTTTTTGACCCCCCCATTTTGGGTGGTTAGTTTTTGCACTTCTAGCTCTCCAGAGGCCCAGAGATTGTGTATACAAAATTTGGTTGAGTTTGCTCCAAGGGTAAGAATTTACATTTTTTCATCCTCCTCCCTTTTTTGAGTGGTTTTTTGGGGAAATTTTTTTAAACAAAAGTTGTCAGAAATCACATCTCCTACAACTTTGTTTATCATAAAATTTGCCGTAGGGTTAATAGTTTAGGAGTTATTTGATAATTTTCATTCGTGCGCCCTCCCAAACCTCCTTCTGGGGTTAAAATATCAAAACGTTATATAGCTAAAAACCTAAGTTAGAAGACATTTGATGTAAATATGAAATTTCATATTAATCCCTTCAGCCGTTTTTACGTGAATCGTAAGCAACTTTTCGGAAACCACTGAAACAGACAGACAGACAGACAGACAGACAGGAATTTTGTTGAGAGTGTTTTTCGCGTTCATAACTTTGTTTGAAATGTGTGCAACCAAAATTTGGCGTGATTTGGAATTTGAATGTACAGACAAAACCTTAATTTTATATATATAGATATAAGTATGTGTTTTATGTTAGTTTCTAATTTCTACTATACGCAGTGGAAAAAATTTCCGAAGTAAATTAAATGAAATAATATTTCTAACTTCCTCACAATTTTAATAGTCTAGATCTAGATATATATAAAAAATTTGAAATTGTTTTATTTATTGTTCTGGAAATATATCATGAGTCCTTCTTTTTTATATTAGT